>JAOPFQ010000002.1:27687835-27885335 GCA_030064505.1 Chouioia cunea
ACACAAACGAATGCGAAGTAAAAAAAGAAGGTAAAAGAAAATACAATTCCATGTCAGTGTCTATTCTATTCTTTTTTCTCGTAAGTCTCATGAGTACTGATCGACAGCTCTGCAAGGTTAATCGGCAAATTCCCTACGGAAATCTGCGCTCAAAAGCCTCGCGGGGTCGTACAGCGTCGTCGTCGTCGTCGTTGTCGTCGTCGGAAGAAAAGGAGAGCGACAAGAGAATAAAGCTGCAAGAAATTTTGCGGAAATCCGTGAAATATGCCGGACCCCATGAGAGTTCCTACGAAAAATCTCTACCAAGACGGAGGGTGATGCTGTTGCGGGTATTTACTATAATCTCGTTTACTCCTTGCAAAAAATCCCTATTTCTTTTCTTACCGCAATTGTGCTTAGTACTTGAGATTTTATTTTTTGTTTTCAATTTAGATTATTCTATCTTTGTAGAAGAAATTTCATGAATATAGAAGCATCTGCAAATTTTGATGCAAATTAACTTAGCATCATGAAAATTATGCAGTGAATTCGTCTAGTTTTACCGTTACTGTTTCACGTGTAACCAAACTCTTTCAAAAAAATCTTTGACTTTACTAAACTTTAAAATGTCGAAAATTCGAAGTAAAAGTATACCTCTAGTGTACCGATGTATGATATAATAATGAAGCTCGAGAATGAAAGAGTCAAGAGCGAGAGAGAGAAAGAGAGAGAGAGAGAGAGAGGAAGCAGAGCAACGCGTATAGTTACCAAAAGAAGAAGAAAAAAAAGCAGTAGCTCTCAAGTTCTAACGTTACCCTCGCTCTTGCCGTTGTCGTCATCGTAATTAAGCCGAGGCGCTGGTTTTTGATGGCCACTAAAAATGTCGCGACGAAATGGGGTTGCCCGCTCTTAAGAACAGTAGCAGAGGCATGACTATATCTCGAGGGAGTGAGGGCCTCGATATTAGCGATACTCTCAGCCGTAAAGAGTCGGCAATTCGAGTCACTTTGGGAAAACCCTTTATACACTCGGCGCCCTCGAGACTAACAGAGAAAGAGAGAGAGAGAGAGAGAGAGAGAGAGAACCCGACGACATTAAAACCCAACCTTGTTCGTTTACCCTCCGCTGTGGCTTTCTAATGTGGGCCATTTGAAAATTAACGGTGCCAGCTGCTGAGAGAAAAATATACATTATCGACGGTGCGGGGGCAAATTAAGCTACGAGGTGTGGATTTGTGTTTGCTAGAGGTGAAGCAATTAAGTTTTACTGATGTGAATTTATGTTCCAATTTGATTTCCACGCTGGTGTAGAATGGATTTTTTATATCTTAATAACGTTATGCATTTTTAGATATAATTTACCTTTTATTTTTCATCTACCAACTGAAGATTCATATGCACCCCCCACATCTGAATATTATAGAACGTTTGTGAGCTCGTATAGGAATTAAAACTGAAGTAGGGGTTAAATTTCACCTTTGATGCTTGAGTTTCCATGCGAAAAGATGTAACTTAGTCGATACTCAAATTTAAATTTTAGTTCAAGGGTGATTTGACGGATAGATTGAAAGTTTCATCGAAGAGTTGGTTTGCTTATGAATAGCATTTAGTACCTAGAAAAAATATTGTAACGATTAACTGATTATGTTTGTATATTCATGATTACAAGGACAAATTTATAGTTTTTACAAATCTTGTAATGAATAGCTAAGTTATTTCATTGGAATGACTAATCCGTACATTAAAAAACCGTACAATGTCTTTATTGGAATAGTTAAAAAATCAGTTGATGATGTACATTATAATACTTTAGTATCGTTCGAGTGTCAAACTATGCTCCTGCGGAATACACTTACGAGCACATGGATATTATAGCAAAGGGGGCGGGAGTGAAGTGCAGAGGTGAAACTCCCTGTGAAAAATGGATTGCAAATCAATAAAAGTAAAAAGTTACAATTACAATGATGCGCTTATGGACAAAATTGGCGTTTGTTAATAAAATGTTAAATTTATAATAAATATACTTTCAAATAGTTTATTTAGGGGCGTTGTAATTGATTGTAATATTACAATAATTGAAATACAACGGTAAGCTTTCAGTTAAGAGTTTTTATAATTATTATATATAGTTACGTGTAAATTTTTTTAAATATTTTTTTATGAAGCCATAAAAAACTTAGTCTTACGTAGGGGAAAAGTAAGTATCAAGTATTTCAATAATCAGAATAAATTTGTACAGTATATAAATTTAATATGTTTACATTCATTCGGATACCTTGATTCAATGTACTGACTTCTTCACCCCTTCGGGATCGAAAGAAGATTTAACCCAAATATAATTGGATTCTGTAGTAGCCTAAGTACTTAAACTCATGTATATGTACTCGCTCATAGTTGAAGTTAATAATACAGTTATAGGCAATTAAATTTGTATCGCTAGCAAGTGTTTTTCTAAAATGTATTGCAGTTTAGGCAAGTTATAACGTATTTATATCTATAGAAAACAAAATTCAGACATTATTTCAAATTTAGTATGACATTTCATCATTCCGATACGTTGTTAGTGAATTATTGAACAATATGGGATTAAAAAATTTTACACATGCTCTTAGAAAACATATATTTATTGAACTAAATCAAAATTTTTAGAAATATATACAGAAACCTTGCAGAAAGCAGTGTATAAAATAAAAAATACAGTTATCAAGTTCATTCGGATTTAATAAGTTCATTATATAATGAACTAACGTATAATGCGCGTCTCGTCCTCCCGGACTCCAGTCATCCCCTTCTACACTGCTAGGCGAAAAAGAGAGAGTAAGGGAGAGAGAAAGAGACGATGGGCGATTCCGCGCGCGCGATGCCGATAATCAATACTTTTAATTACTACATCTTTATGAATTCGGCTCACATATTAAATTTAATTAAAACTTTCGGGTCGAAGCTGGCCGCATGCTGGCCTTGTTTGATCAGACACTCTTTAATTACCCATTTGTTTTGAAACTAAATGGATACGTACGCTGTTCGTGTGCCAGATATTTGGGATATTCAGACCACGACAAGTATTTTCGGCTTTCGTTTTCCGATTGATAGCCATTATTTTTTTGTCTTCCATTATTTTATCCCGATCAATATGTAAACAATGTATAGATTATATACTATAATATGATATTTTTCAGTATCCATACATCTTTCAAACAATGAATTATACTTATAAAAAACAAGTTATGGAGTTCATATCTTAATAAAACTTCTAAATGGATTGACCAGCAGTGTAATTTAAGAAAACAATATATTGTAGTCGAAGTATAATATTCAATAGAAGTAGTATAAGAATCGAATTGTACTCGAATCTTCGCAGAAAATTATGGACGATATTCTAGCTACAGTCGAAGAATACATTAATTTGATGACGAAAAAAGAACCAATACGTAAATTGTATGCTCATAATCTCGTAGAACAACTTATCGAGATATGCCAATACTTAAGACTCGTTTTTGATGTAAAATTTTTTTTCTTCCGTCTCTCTCAATCTGCTTCGTAAATTAGCAGAGAGATAAAAAAGGGGACAGAATTAAAGCTTCGTTATCCTGTAGTCCTAATATATTTGCGACTCAAAGTACTCAAGAACGTTGCTCTTTTTCTTTTTCTGATCTTCCTTAAGCTCACGGAGAGTTTTACTAATGTGCGACTCTGGATGGTTTCAACGAATTTCTGAATTCGCAGCTAATGAGGCCACGTGTTTTACACTTAAGCTTGTATAGAATTCAGGCTAGTACTTGATATTTCAAAGTGATGTAGATAACGACCTTACACCATAATAATATTTAAAAATAAGTATTTTAAAAGCTTATTCCAATCGCATATCCATCAATTCCATGATTAACTTTATTCAAGTGAACTTTTTTTCACGAACTTTTCATCCCATTGAACTTTTCGTAATTAAAAACTAAGAGTTCTTCTCGAACTTGTCAATCCGTCAATCATAGATTGGAAAATATCTATTAATGAGTAATCGTCATGCAGTACCGTATATTACATCGTCTGTAGAGAGGAGATCGCCAGATTAGTCAGCCACGTGAGTAGATACTCGCAATCAAGCTAAGCCCGTCTTAGAGGGCGAGGAACGTTGGCAAATGCAAGTGGAAGGAAATCGCCATTTCCGAGAGGGAGCGCCGAGGCTTAATCAGGCTAGGAATGCCATCGTGGCCGTCGATGCTTTGCGTTCCTTGAGTTCCATCCGGGGAGGTTCTTAAGCGGCATTAGTGACCACTTAGAATGGGAAGGGGAAAAGGAGAAATCTCTCTTCTCCCTATCTCACATCCGGACTAATTTCACGCATTGGCTTCCTAATTTATACACGGGACTATACTATTTTACGTTTGCACTCTCGTCTACCGTCAGGATTTTCCTCTGTCCTGTGTTCTTGATAAGAATACGTATTTTAGCAAAAGTTGCACGTATTTCGCAATTGAAAGCTAATTGTTTTTTCAAAAAAATGTACAAAAGATAATGGTAATAAAGTTTTTTAAAGTCACTTCTTATGAGAACACATGTTTAATAATGTTGTAATATTCACGTACACCAGAAATTTCTGGTTGTAAAGTGAAGATGCTACATTTTTGGTAAGCTATAAAGGACAAATAAAATGTGTCTTTTTTTATGAGTTATGAATATTTTTGAAACATTTCAATAAGCTGTGAGCAACTCTCCAAACAGTTAAATTTCACAGAGTATATTTTCGAAGAAAGTAAAGCAAGGGAGGTGAGAGAAAGTCACTCAAAGAATAAAATTCGTAGCGCGCTAGTCATGACTTTAAATTTCTTTAGTGAAGATGTATAGTGTGAGATAAGACAACAATGTCTTTTATATCCTTCAACGCATTCGATCAAAATGGAATTTTTAATTAATGAAATTTCGCGCAAGATAAGAAAAAAGCCACCGAGTGCGAAAGAAGGGTTATGTAATTGTACAAGACACGGTCCCTCGAATGTGACAAGCACACTCTTTTATTGTCAAAGCAAAGAGAGGTAGGAAGAAAGAGAGAGCCTAAGTTTGTCGCGTGCGCCATCTTGTATAATATAGTTCTTCTCGCTCGGATTTCAGAAGAAGAAGTAACGAGAGGGAAGGAGAGAGCGCGCGAGAGAAAGGGAGAAAGGGAGAGAGAGTGAGAGAAAACGAGAGAGAGGCCGAGAGAGAACGAAGGAGAGAGAGAGAGAGAGAGAGAGTTGAATACACAGCGCGCGTTGCGTCTCGTATTCGCGAAGCTGCGCGGCAGTTGACACCTACCAAGGCTGACTCAGATTTGTTGCTTCTCACGTTCTAACCAAAATTTATTTGACGTGCACCGCCATGGGCTTAATTAATGCCGCATACCCCACCATTCTCCGTCGTCGTCGTTGTCGTTGCGCCATACGAATTAAAGTAATCAAATATTTATGCGCTGTTGTTTGACTTATGGTGATTTCTTTTATTTTTTCTATTCACTCAAGCACTGTTTCGGATAATTTGATACTTAGATTTGCCACAGGATTAATTTTCCTAATATATATCACCGAGAAAGAGAGAGAAATAGAAAGGAAAAAAGAATAAGAGAGAGAGTGAGAGAATGAGAACTAGCACCGGATATTTAATTAAAATTTTAATTAGCCCCATCTAGAGATAAACAAGTTTTTTGCAAGCGAGAGAGAGAAAGAGAGAGAGAGTCAAAGGAAGATGTCCTGAAAAGCTAAGTAATTAATTAGACATCTTCGTTGGGTTTGAAATCCTTACTTAAGGTCAGTGCTGATGGTCAAGCATTCCTTACAAACGGCTGTCATCCAACAACCGGTCATCTGCTGATTTATATGGGCTTTTAGCTAAGCGTCGCGTTGGCCCAAGGAAGCAAAAACTTATTTCTACGCGTAGGATAGCTTGCAGTATTGAAATGGATGTCTCTCGGAGTGGCCATCTTCTTATACAAGGATAAGAGATGAACCTACACTAATAATAATTCAAATTTCTACGCAAATTCTTGAATGCTTACAGACGTAAATTTCATTAGATTGCTTACAGCCCAATGCACTTTGATATAATTGATTAAGTGCAAGCGTAAAACGATTTTAATCACTCCATCCAATCTTTCAACGATTAAATTACTCCAGCACATGCATTAAATACATGTGTAAACTGAACAGTCGTTAGAAATTGGAGTAACTAAACTTGAACACACGTGAACACTAATGCACACATCGAAGAAAATCGAATGACCGAGTATGAGGCAATTCGCCTTAGTAAATTTAATTCGCGGGATTTCAAAGAGACGTTGTTGGCGTCTTGGATTCACTTAGTTGAGGAGCAGCTCCCTTTCTCTCTCTCTCTCTCTCTCTCTCTCTCTCTCTCTCTCTCTCGTTCTGTGTATGCCGATTATGTGCAGAGACGAGAAGAGAATCTCAAAGCACACTTGCGCCTGGTAAACTATGCGAGAGAAACAGAGCAGAACTTGCAGACAGTGGGATTATATACAGGCAAGTTTTACTCTTAGAGAAAGAGAGAGGGTGGGGGTTTAATTTGCATCCCTTAATGAGGCGCTCACGTAGCGCCCTTATCTTTTTCCTTGGGCGACGAGCTTTTTCTAATTCCGATTGGATTTCTTTTGCGATAGGAGAAAAGCGCGCACACGCCTCTGTCCTATTGCATGACACGCGGCTAATGAATTTCCGGGATAAAGCGCCTGATATCAGTTGGGTTGCTGTATTATTATTTGTATAATAGGTTTTCTTTACTGAGGGACGGAGAGAGAAAGAGAGCCGACTGCTATAATTAGAGAAATGCCTTTGAGTGAGGGTTTAGCGATGATTATGTGTCTTATGCATGGATTATCCGATTCGGTAACCAAAATTACGTTGGCCAATGAGAGAGAAGGGAGAGAAAGAAAAAATATTGCAATTCAATTGCTGGTATCAATTAACGCTAGGAACTGATGAAAGATGCCTTTGATTATCTTACATTCAGGTACATTTATTTGTCGTTTTGGAACTTAGAATAATTTTCAATAATTCAAAATACTGTATAGATAATAAATATTTATAATCAATACTATTTTCTACGTTAAACTTGTTATTAATTCGAATGATAACAAATATTTTCTTTTTTACGTAATGACAGTAAAATACACAGTCGCACAAATCAATAAACGATGTGCTAATTGCAATAAAAATTTAATATTTTGCATAAACTCTGTTCGAATAACATACTCTCGGTACACCATGTTTGAAAATCAACAGCTAAAACAGCTAAAACAGCTTTTCCTGAAAAGTCCATCTAATTTTGGTCACGCAAGTCATATAGCCGCAATTTATTTGTTGGTAGAAAACAAATACGAAGCGCAAACAGGGTTGGCTGCGCGCTCAACTACGCATAGTAGACCATAAAAAAATCTTGATAACCAAAGCAGACGAGAGACAAACTCAAACATATACACATATACATGTATATAAACACAGAAGAGTGACTTCCACGCAGTAACAGTAGCGACTGCTCTGTGCGGATGTGCCACCCGTTACTCTTGGTCGGCTGCTCGCATCTGTCGCCCAAATTATTTTGCCCACGGGGCCGTGAAAAATTTGCCCGGTTGCCATTATTGTGTGCACGGCGGTGCCTCTCGCTCGGGAAATCTAGTTATTTGCCTCATTGTCTGTCTCTCTCCCTACGTTTCTCTTTGTACTTCTATCTTTGTTACTTTGCCACGTAAGCGCGAAGTCAACAACAACAAAAATTTCCGTTAAACTCGCAATGTTAAACTGTTAAAAGAGATTCATCGAGAGATTAAAATTTCTCTTCATAGGCACTGAAATGCAATGAAATTAAACTTTGTGAGATTTATGTTCACCGTATTCTTGATTTCTTTAAATTTTTCATTTTTTCACTCTAACGTAATAAATAAATCATGGTTAAAATTATGTATTTTATGAAGAGCATACGCAATATCTATGATCATGTGATTCAGAAAATAGAAATATACACCTATAAAAGAGCTAAGTATAGTTAATTCTTGCACTCGGCACATTAGTAAAATCGACGCAAATGCAGCGAATAAGCGGGTACTCATTCGAACAATTACACCGCGCTTTAAAAAACTCGATTTCCCGAGTTCTTAGGCAAAAACGAATTAAAGCGGGCAAGCGTCCCGATTAAGCTAAGAAAGAACCGCTTTGAGGCGGGTCATCTTTTATGCAAATGAGAAAGTTCAGACGGTACCTTTGCTAAAGTAAACTATAACGAAATTAACCTGTTTCATGTATAGTTACTTATGCAAGCTGTAGATATTGGTTCAATATTAACATTATTTCAAATAAAAATATGTTATTGTTCGAAATACGTAGTAGTTTAAAATATAAACGAATCACTCATTAATGTGCATTATTGATCATAATATTGCATAATTATAATACCAAAATATTAAAGTCGTCAAGCTTGTTTCATTTTTCTTACTTGTTTAACTGTCACATAAAATGGAATTCATTATTTTGTTTAATAACGTTTTTAATGAGAAAACTTAAATATTTAAAGGAGACATATATAAATATAAGAACACCATGGAAATCATTTATGTATATATGTATCAGCGTGAAAAAAAACTCATTCGCTAAAACTACCTAAACAATATCTCTCGCAGTCAGTAACACCTTCCATACGCTAACCCAACTCAGGGAAAGGTTTGCCGTCGAGGGGTCGGCTGTTGCCCAATTATCGGGAATTAATGTAAATAGCAAGCGAGCTCTCTCACGCGCTGGGCAGCTTGCTAAGCTTTGGAGGGCTTTAGCGCGGAACTTTAGCCAGAGAAGGATCCCAATTTCACGTGTGCTAGAATGCTATGCGGCATATATGGCACTTTGCAAGACGCCAATGTTACGCCAAACGGCATGGCGGCAGACGTGCGTTTCAATAGAGGTGCTACATGGTTTACATATGACAATATGCCGGTTTGGTATATAACTAGACAAATGCTGGACTTAACGTTTGGATGCTATGAAACCGATTGTCTTGTTTTTTATTTAAATTAAAGTTCATTTTAACATGATGTGTAACATAATTCGCAATAAGTGAGTACTCAATTAAATAATTTTACGGAGCTTATTAATGTTACATTTTTCATAAATGCTATATTTCAAGTGATCGATTATTTGTCTGTCTTTTTCTAAGTATGTCTAGATAAAATTTACCTAAAATATTCTAATTAAGAGTAATAATACAAAAAATATTGAATTCAGCACTGATTTAATGCATACGTACTGAAAGAAATGTGGGCTTCCATGAGAAATGAAAGACGGTACATAAGGAAACGGATAGCTATGGTAAGTGTGAAAAGTCAAGTGACATATATTTCGCTATTTAAAGTCTTATTTGTAGTGAGAGAATAATAAATAATATCTTAGCTTATTCGGTGGTTGCTAGGATGCACAAAGAGACAAAGAAGAGGCAATATGGACGAGTAATTAAATGGAATTATTTAGTGTTATGAAAGGACGCGTAGGGGCATACGAAGAATGAGGAAAAAGAGAAACACAAAGAATGAATGAGAGAGAGAGAGAGAGAGAGAGAGAGAGAGAAAACGCGTAATTCGAACGTTAATTCGCGAGTTACTAACTCCTCGCTGGGATTTTCGCGCCCTGCAATTACGACTTCGTACCATCCAACGGTTAATCGCTTTTTAAATTTGTAATTTCGAATGAGGCTTTGCTTTCTTGCTGGGAAGCTGCTATCTTATCAGTAATTAGTGAACTAGTTTGTTATTGTCTAGTGAACTGCTCAATAGGACATTTTCAGATATCGTATTTTCCCGTGGCATTAAGTTTGAATTTTAAATTTCACAATCAGTCTCAATTGTATTTTTCATAGAGAACTTAAAGAATTATTACGTCGATCCTGACGAATATCGTCGATATTGATTGAGTAATAATACTTTCAAGTTTATCGACGTTTTATGGTACGGCATTTAATACGGACAGATTTTTCAAAAATGTACACAACCGTTTATGATTCTGTAAAACAATAACAATAGATATTAAATAGAAACAGTCAAGAATATATAGATGTAAAGTACATCAATAAATTGTTAAAAAATAAGAAAATCGACCAATAAATACGCAGAACAACCACGCAAAACTAATTATTTATTCTCCTTTAGATACATTCATTTCAACAAACTCATTCAAGTTTCACGGACAGACTGGACACAGAACCACAGGAGAATAATTTAAACTCATTGCAAAACAAGCATCGATTTATCAGGCACTGAGACAAGTGCACGATTGCTCTGTACTGAGATAACGTATTTCTCTCTCGGGCTGAAATGGGTTCGAGTTTACCGGAAGAAGCTACCGCTGAGAAAGGACACGAGATGGAGATTCTCATCCTTTCACGTTTGCGTGGCAAGATTTGTACTCATTTGCCAAGTAGACTCGAGTGGTAAATGGGAAGAGTACACATTTCGCTACTTGTGATGACAGTCTCATTTCCTGCTTTACGTTCAGTTTTTATTTTTCATTTCTCTTATTCTTCGCTTCTTTAATTAGAAAGAAAATTCGACTACATGGGTATACTCTTGAGATTCTCGTAATGACAGACATTGCATGATGAGAATTTAATGTCAGTTGCCCTGTTAAAACTGCATTTTTTATACCATACTCTTATATAATATACATATTTTTCTAAAAAACAATTTAGATTATTATAAGACGTGGTTGTTAGAGATTATTCTTTGGTTTTTTTCAAAAACTCACTCCAAAAATTAAAATAATAATCTAATTGTAGGTTTATTTAGTCATTAAAATTTTTTATTTTCAGAATAACCAAAGTCAAAGCATAACCCTTCAGAGTCCGGAATTCTGTTGGTACGTCTGCGTAGTCTCTCTTGGGCGTAGTTATACGGGTTCGTGCAAATTCGACGATTTGCGATAACGCTATACGCAAGAGAGGGAGTGAGTTGCATTGTTCGGGTGTCCGGTATTACTGTGGCTTTCAGCGACAATAATAATCTCGTGTAATTTAATACGAGCCCTCGATGGGCTCTACGCTCCATCACGGCTAACGCTTCGTGTGGCTACACATGTGTGTATATGAGCGTGTCTGTGTATATTTGGAAAGAGAGAAGCTTTGTACGGACGCACCGGGTCAGAGCTCTATAAAATGTACACGCACACGCAAAGCAAAAAAAGCTGTCTTCGATAAAGTTTCAAAAGAGGAATTACGCGTATTTCTGATGTCGAAGAGACGCTTTCAATATCACTCTCGCTGCGTTAAATAGTAATATTTTCAATGAGAATGGCCAATGTCGGCAGGTGAATTGAATTCGACGCTGTGTATGCGCGGTTACGCTTTGATACGTGGTTGCGAAATTGCATTTTCAAATTTTATTATTATCTGATACTGTGTACCATAGTTGTGGTAGTTTTTGAATATGATAAATCAAAGTAGGGGAGCTTGAAAATTATGAATAGAAATAAATCATAAGTTTTGGTCACAATACACTTTTACAACGATTATCTGGAATAACTTAGATCTTATTAAGAAAATTGATAATTTGTAAATTGAACAAATAGGCTTGACCACTTTTTATGAACTCCTTCAAAATCAAATTTACTGTAAAAAGGTACCAATACATCCATCATAGTACATTTGAACTCAGGACTCATCCCGAAAGCATCAATAAAAAATGGTTACCCACTATTACGTCACCCTTTATACTCAGTTTTTACTGCTGCTACAATTGTTCATCAGTCGAAGTAGTTGGTATCAATCAAATTGAATTTGATGGATATATCACATGTTGGAATGGAGTAGCCGTTTCGATATCTAAAGTGGGGATTTTATATCATTTAGTTTAAAAATACGTATTCTTCTTCATTCATAACATTTCTTTGTTATTCGTTTTTGAATTCCAATAAAAGTTTCAAATTTTAATCATAACACATTTATTTTTGCACAAACATTTAGTTCAAAATTAAAGTATTTATGCGTTCAGAATTCATATGCGAAATACACCAAAGGAATAAAAAAATTCGTTTAATATATTTATTCGAGCGCTTCTGAAATCAAATTCGACCAAACATATAAATAGTATCTTTCAAAAAACTGTCAAGTTATTAAAACATCTTAAATATTCCCGAGAAACCTTTCTATTAAGTCAATTTCCTATTCGATTACCCCTCTATCAGTGTCTGTCACGGAATTCGTTGAATTATGCAACTAATAGAGAAGCGTAGGGGGTCAAAGTTTGTGGCGGTAGGGCTCGGTTGGTATCTTTGCGGCTGGAGCCCCGGAGCTTTTTGTAAAATCGAGTTATACATTTTTACAGAAGTAATTTTGCGAAACTTCTCGTCTCTACCCTCAAGGCTTCTTCTTCTTCCTCAGCTGAAGACACCTGCGGCTTTGCCTTTGTACATGCGCTCACCTATCTGATGCCTCACTGCTACCTCGTTACTCCCTTGACATTTTCCTTGTTTCGATGCTTATGTTTACGTAACTCCCTCACAATGGATATACGGTGCAGTTACGTAAATTTCAATATCATAATTTTTCTATTCAGCCACATATATCAACTGTCTCGCCAATTATTTTACAACATTTAAACGATCTATTAGCATTGACGCAATTTTTATTACTGCTGACATATTCTATAACTCACATACTTACTGTCCCGTACTTTTTCATTAAACTCTTAATCTTTGTCACGGCTCTATCTCATTCACTCTACCCGCCGTTATGCGCCGAGGCATTTTAGTCAATAACCCACAACAAACATGAAAGAGATGAATAAAGATAGTCTCTTTGCGCATGGCATTTGTAAGTATTTCGTTATGCGAATAAATATACTACGAAAATTGGGAAATACATTGTTTATCCTTCAAACTACATTCAACGAAATACAACGATAAATCAACTGATACGTAAAAAAATTCTCAATCTTACGTAAACTGTTTTTTAACAATTTCATTATTTATGTTTCGTCTAATGAATGAGAAAATTAAGTTTTCTTAAAAAAGAAGTATTGCTGTGCAATGATCAAAGTTATTCTTTATAATTCAATATTAACAGAGGTATCCAGTAATTGAAAATTTTTTGTTTCAATTACGATTCGAACTTTTTTGTAATAATTAGATTTTTAGTTGCGGCGATTGAAAAATACCTTGAAAATTGTATGTAAATTGCAAAATGCCAAACAATTTATAATGTTTACTTTGCATCGAAATGATACCAACTTCATGTATGTTATTTTCGAGGATTGTTTACTGCTCTTTTCTACAATACGTTTCCTCTTTCCAACTACCCATCTATTCCATTTAAACTAGAACATACATCAGGACTGCATTCGTAAGTTAAAATCGTATGCAGTCTTTTAAGTAAAATATATTGAAGCTGAAATGAAGGATATTTTGCAGTTGAAAATAACATTCCAGAAATATTATATTTCTTGAAAACATTGCAAGAAATTATATTTTTGTAAAAAATTATTTCATCTGAAAAAATAAGATCATTATTTTAAAATCCATGAGTTTTAAAATTAAAATTGATTAACCTATAAATAAGTTTAACATAATGGTATTTTAATAGAAATCTTTTGAAAAATGGTTATAAAAGAGGCTTCTATTTAGTAGATGCTACGTATACTTCAAGTAAGTTGTTATACCGTTTTATATATGAGGGAAAGTCATTTTGCCTATATAGTGGTTAACAGCCTTCTATGCTATACGCCAATCTAAAATTTGTCGAACTAATAGCAATACTTACTTTATATGACAACAAATATTTAAAAGTTCCAACTGAACTTTTACGATTTCTCGCAAATTCATATGCATACTTCAGATAATTCAATTTCCAATTCTTCCAAATTGATATTGCAGTATTGCCGTAGAGTTTAAATTAAATTTGAAAACTCCAAACGTTATGCGATATTTCTGTCCGAATATTCGATATCTAAAAATCGAACGTCCAATACGTGGGTAGTAATATTTTGTAACTCTATGTACTAAATTAATTTGTTTTGTAATACAATTGATCAACAGTCTCATACAAATATTTATATTATTTTCAAATTTCGGTTTTTGCAATTCTATATCCTCTTGCAAATCACGGTAGCAGCCTTAAAAACACTCAGCACTTAGCAATAATTGATGAAGCTCAACGATTTTAAAAGAGAGACCTACAAAAATTGCGAAAACGTATGCAGCATGTATGTTATTTCCTCAGACATTGAGATCCTTAATATTATTCATTAAACCTTACTGATATTCGGTGGTGAAAAACAATTGAGCTGACTGTCTCCGAGATCAACGCGAGTAAACTTGAAGATAAGTACGGAATAGGGTACTTGACGAGGCATGGGAAGAAGACACTCTTGTCAACTATGATGGAATGTTAGTTTTTTTTTTTGACTAGCCATTATGTGTTACTCGCAACTAAGAGAGTAGAATAGCACTCTGTATTTTTTACGATATAAAGTATATTTTTATGAGTATAAGCTTTCCTAATATATTAGTGTAAGCTTTCCAACAATTGTTTTTCTCTTTATACATGTTAGAAGAAAAAAATCATAGATTTTAAGAATAACTTCATATTTCCATCTTTCCTATATATTATGATGATAAACTACTTATAAATAATTATTAGTTTTTAAGGATATCTTCATTGTTTAATGTAGCTAAATTTTCACCAATGAAGAATGACTATTTCAAGTAAACAGTAAATATATCAAAAGAATTTGTTTAAAAAAAACAAGCTAATATTCAAAATAATCCTAAAAAATTATATCTGCCTATCATATAAATATAAATGACGTGTCCGATTAGAGTGTTGTATTAATTGTTATCAAACTGATAGTATGCTATTCTAAAAAAGATTTCATATCAAACATTCTACTATCGGTTACAACTTTCTATAGGTATTTGATATATACGCGTAATAAAAAAAACTTAAAAATCTGATAAAACTAAAGTTCGTTGAATGAAATTTTAGAATATAATTATCAATAATTAACAGTTATATTCTCCGCGATAATAGTTCAACATTAACCACGCGAAATTGCAGTTTTTTCAGCGTCAATCGACTTTTAACTTTAACTTTTCGCCATTAGAGGTAGGGAAGAGAGGAAGGCAAAAGCGTAACGAGCCGCTGAATAAAACGCCGAAGAATGCAAAGCAAGGCGCTGGCGTATACCCGCTTGAGTAAACGCGCGGAAAGGTCGCCCTCGTAGTAGCAGCGATAATCAACCATTGTGCCGTTTAAAGAGCAGGCGGGAGGGTTGGTTATACTCCTGCCCTTTTATTGGAAGGATGGATACTCCTTTGCTTCCTTTTTTTCACCCATAAGCCAGGAAAGGTTGCTTGATCAAAAATTGTTTATGTGCTGGTTTTGCAACGTAATTAAACTCTAAGTTGAACGTGAAATATTTTACATGAAATAATACAAATTGATAATAGTTATGCTTCGGATATATATAATGATGATTTTCCGATGAAAGAATATTCCGATGAATGAAATATATACATGAAAGAATATATTTTAATAAAGCTATGAAATTATTTAAAATTGAGAAAATTCTTAATGTATTTTAACGAGTAAATAATTCTTTTTAATTAAAATAAGTGATTTATTAAGTTAAAAATTTATGTACGTATCAGTAGTTATCATTATGTGAAGTCTTTCAATGTAATAAAAAGAAGTAAGCGGGAGAAAAGTAAACGTATGCATCGTTCAATCTCCCTTTATTAAAAATAAATAAAAGATTTACAGTTGTGTTTTTTTTTCAATAAAATTGATCTAATAATATGAAAAAATCCAGTAATAAGCTTACTTATTCTACCATCCATTTAGGACTTTCGAATTATCAAGGATTTTCCTCCTTCTTCAAAATCAGACTATTTATAAAAACAAATAAAATATCCCTGCTATTATAACCGCAATTAAGTCGCAGTTTCCCTTTTACTATAAATGTCTAATATGGCATTTACATGTCCGTCATTTGTTTTAATACTCGTGTGGAGCAGATGATAATTCATCGAATCGCAGTTTATCACAGGCAGTCGAGAAAAATTTCATCTGGCAAAAGGCAATAGAAGACATTCCGCAGTATCTCGTAAATTGAGGGCAAGCATATGCTAAGCAAAGCGAGAAAAAAGTCTTGCAAGATAAAAGAAAAAGGGGGAGGTTGCGCGTGCGCGCATTAACGTCTCAATTCTCTTTCCCTCTCGTTCCGGTACGATTCGGCATTTAGCCCCTCTAGAACACACACATGCCATATTGGCAGGAGCCTCTTTCACCGCCTGCGTTTTACGGCCCCGTATTCAGCAATTTTCCATATTGAGCCGTCTCGCAGTTTCTCTCTCTCCCTTTTTCTTTCTCTGTCTGTCTGTTTCTCTCTTTCTCTCTGTCTCTCTCTCTCTCTAGGGATGTGACACTCGCAGAAGGAGCCGCTGCCGCGCCCGAGATATGCATCGCGGATATGCTTTTGAGCGAGAATGGTGCACTGCGATATTCGCCGATTGAATGGGAAATGCTAGAGAGATCTCGATGATTTATCGACGCTGGTGATTTATACAAACAACGTATATGCTGCTCATGTGTGAGGAGGACGACGAAATTTTTTATACGGCTATCCAGGTTTTTTTCGCTACGAGAGAGGACGCTTTCAAGAGAGCCGGCCTGTAAAGGAAAATTGAGAGCTCACATTTTTTTGAAATATGCAAGTTTTTAAAATATTATTTTTAAATCATTGCGGTTTTTGAATGTTATTAAAGTTATACGTTATCCTTGAAATGGCTCTGGGCAAAACACTTAGCTTTATCAATTTTATGAATGTTTTGTTCTAATAATCTGCAGTATTTAAATTATACCTAAGAATTATAACTATCATAATGTAACAAGATCGATTGAATTAAACATTTGAACAGACATTAATAAAAGTGACAAGTATAAAAAGTATAAATTCTTTTTCATGTGGGTAGTTATGTGGATATCACTGCAAAGAAGAAAACAATTTGAGCTCTGCATAATGATGACCAGTGGCTTGATATCACGCGATTTGAGCTGCCTCTCCACTCCTTGTTCTTTGGTATCAACTTTTTCGTAATATTCGAAATTTGAATTTAACCACCAATTATACGGGGTACGGCGCCCCGGCTAAAATATTCATCGCCTCGGTTACGAAAAACTTTGGCCTGCAAATTTATAACCTTCCCGCGGGGAACGAAAGGGCCACATTGTCTGGCGCTTCTTCTACTTTTTAAAACTCTCACTCTCTTTCTCCTTTTCCCTAGTCATTCCATAGCAAGTTTGAGAAAGACGCCGATGAAGTTTGCAAGAGAGAGAGAGAGAGAAAGAGAGTGAGAGGTAGGTGCGCGAATAAGGCAAGTTTAGGCAGGGCAGTTTCATTACGCTAACAATGAGAGGATTCTCCTTAGCGAATTTCTTTCTCTCGCCGCGCGTTTGTCGTGAGCTAAGTGTGTGCTTATGAGAATTTTTTTATGAAGATTTATGATATTTCGTTTCATTTTGTTTTTTCCCCAAACTTTGTTTTAGAATTTCGCCAGTCGTATGCGAAACTTGATTATTTCATTATGACATGTGATAATTGATATCTGGAATCTATAGTTGAAATAGTTTAGAAAATTAAGTCCGTGAAATAAAATACAAATTGTTTGTATATATATGTACATTCATCTTCCAAATATTGTATCGGAATGTAATATAGCAAGACGTAATTTTGATTTAAAGATTTTTTAAGAGTTCTATTTTATATAAAATAAGTGATATAAACTAGTCAATCCTCAAGCAGAGAATACCCAACAATCGAAATTAAATATTATTTTTAATCCTTGTCGTAATCTTTACCATCGGTTATACATGCTATAAAGCGTGAAGATCGTTAACAAGCGCCTAGAATATCGCTGGCATATAGGCTCTTGGACATACGTTTCAGCTTGGCGGGCTGCTCAACAATAGGCGCATTGTGAGCATGCCATAAGCAGGCTAGTACTCTCACGATCCCCTACGACAGCTTTTGTCCGAATGTCAGATGGTCCAACGCCCTCGCAGATTCTTTTGCTGCAGGTGCAAGCGGCGTTTATCGTCTGACTTTCTTTGCAGTGGATGTTTATTCTGCTGAAGACGATACTTCTGGAAAATTTTTATACGAGAATGGGACTACTTGATGTTTTGGCGTTCTTATCCATTCATTTTTTCAACAGTTTTTGAAATTTACGTGTGTTGGATAATACAGATTTTTTTAAACAGCATGATTCATTGTGAATGAGTTCACTTGATAAAAGTAAACAAATGTAGTAAAAATCTTAAAATAACTTATTGAGTAATATTCCAATAAAGTAAAGTTTGTTATTAATCACTGGTCATGGCCAACCTCAATAGTTTATAAAAAGATATGGCTCCAACTCTCTTATCTTTTACATTACATACTGGTGAATCAATAGTAGTATAATCATGCACACGAAGGCTTTCAACGTGTGA
This sequence comes from Chouioia cunea, assembly GCA_030064505.1. Lineage (NCBI taxonomy): Eukaryota > Metazoa > Arthropoda > Insecta > Hymenoptera > Eulophidae > Chouioia > Chouioia cunea. The sequence continues at coordinate 27,706,315 of JAOPFQ010000002.1, forward strand.
CGAAACCGCCGCTGAATCATTTAATTCGAGTACAATAAGCCGTCGACTATCAGAAAAATCAGCTAAATCTTTATTTTCAAGAACGCAAAAAAGGTATGTTACTTTATTGTTGGATTTAATCATTTCATCAATTACGTGTCCAATATCTATTTACTTGAAAATCAATCGAAGTAGGGATTGATTAATTCTATTACAATAATCTACCTATAAAAGACATTTATTTGATCACTTCACGTATCAGTTCGACTTTGTTCGTGCTTCGCTTTAGTGGACAGTGTACTGTAATATTCATTATGAAAGGTAAGTCAATTAAATTCTGTATCACAAATCACCTTGTCGTAATTTATTATGATTACTGGTTATTATTTGATTATTTGAATTTCTTTAAACCATTTTTTACACGAAATGATGTAAAAAATCGTTTTAATTAATTACAATGTTTGATGCCAACCTTGGAATAAATAGAAATTTATGCTCAAAATGTAAATTCATTTTTATTGCTATTCTTCTATAGCAGTATTCAGCAATGAAAAAACAATATTTTTTTTTGGTTTTCAGTACTAACTACTCTTATAATTGTCGTCGTTGCCGCGATCGTCTATGCAGCAGGCGCCGTCTTGAAGTCGAGCGACTCAGTAGAGTATGCCATCTACTGCCCAGTCATCAACGAGGAAAATGCAACTCTAATTCCAAACCCTGATGACTGCAATACATATTATACCTGCGAAACTGGTATTCCTATCCTTATGAAATGTCCAACGGGATTACACTTTAACGCTAAAGAAGAGGCCTGCGATTGGCCTTCTCAAGCCTGTTGCGAACGAGGACTGAACCCAAACAAGTGCTTTAACTAGTAACTAATGAAAGCTGTTTATATTGCGTGTGTTAATTTATGTGTGTAAATTTATTGAATTATTTAAATTTATAGGCAATAAATAAGGAGGTTTATATGTTTTTCTTTTTTTTTTATTGTAATGTTGTCAAGAAAATTATTCAGTTTGTTAACAAAATTATTATTAATAAAAGTTAAATATTTTTTTTGAATATTCAAAAAAATGTTATTTTTCTTCGATAAATTACTATATTGATTTTTTATCTAGATTACGTAAGATACGCTTTCTACCGCTTGAAGTTTGGTTCTAACTTGGTATTATCTATTCAAACTTGTAACAAATATGTGTGTGCTTATTAAAAAATGTTGATTATCAATATCACGTGTTTAAAACAATAAATTTGCTTTTTGTTAAATAATCGTACTTAAAGATAATGTCAGATTATATGTAGTATGACGTAGACGTATCACGCACGCGTACTTCCGCATCAAATGCATCATTCATGCTGGGCTGCAAGTGTGCACAGAATACGGTCGTAACTAAATGTACTGCTACTCAGTATTTGCGCAAAGAAATTTCGATTAGTGTTTTTACAATTTCTGTGAAAATAGTAAAGTTCAAATTAAGCTTTCACAGTTACATATTCTGTATTAGCACATGAAAAATTAATCCAAATTAACTATTTACATAAGATTATTCGTTTCGAATATCTTTGCACGAGATGCGAAAAAATAAAACTCAACTCAATTTAAACATCTCTTTTCAAAATTGTTAATTTTCCATTATTTCAGTGACTGCTACATACAATATTTTTTTCACGAATAAATCCTCATGTACGCAGAGTTGCGATAACAATAGTACTCAAAACATAACGCCTTTTTACTTCCAACAAAACCATTAATTTGTTTATAGTCGAGAATAAACATTTAGCTGGGCGGTAAAGGGGGAGGTGTACTGGGTAATGCGCCGATTCGAACGTTAAGCCAATACGCGTGCTCACGGGTTTACGCTAGGGGCAATAATAATTCATGGCCGTGTGTGTGTAAACTCGGATCGCGAGATTGACTTATGTATAAAAGGGAGCGTGTAATGCGCCGCGAATCGCTTTTACGCGCCGAAGCCGTAGCGGCAGTTTGTGTGTATGACGCGAGTGTACGCGTGTTGCTACTGCAAATAAACCTGTACATCGAGCTGCGCTCTGACAAAAGAACTTCTCTGTACTCGTTCCTACTCGTTTGTCGCTACTGTTGTATCATCTTTCTTCATTGTTATTGTGAGATTTATAATGTCGAAGATGACTTTTTAACCGATTTATTGCATTGGACTTATAAATGGGACAAGGTTATCAAAAATATGATTACTCAGTATTTACATGATTGTTCCTTCATGTGCTGCAATAGTAAAATTATGTTATTTTTTTGAACCTTCAAAGCTCTACACTTGCCAACAATGTTTAAACATAAATTATATCACCGATATATACTTATATGAATATGTTTACCTGCAGAATGAAGGATTACAGAAATACAACCTTATGTTTTTTTAATAAGTGTAAAGATTAATGTTGTAAATTCATTGAAAAGCTACGTCAATTTTTAATAGATTCAAAGTTTAGCGCGCGAACGAGTGAAAACTGGAAAGTTAAAGAAGCGAGTTCTCATTAGTGGATTCATACTTAGGCTTTCCATTTCCTTCAGCCTAATATAGTTGAATTTTTTCTTTTTGTTTTTTGCTGTTCATACGAATTCAATTATGCCTTCGCATAGTTTTTTAACCAGGATTTTTTGCAAAAAAATATACATTAATTTAGCAATAGATATATAAAAAATTATATTCTATGATTTTTAAATCTACTCATATATCATATCATGTCATTTTTGTTAGAATTATTTTAACTATAATATTTGCATAAATATATAAAATTATTTTAAAAACAGAAATTGACTTAAAATTAAAATAAATCTAACCGATTCAAAACAGATGATAATACTTTTAAGGTATATTTGGTAATTTTGCCTTAAATTAAGTTATAATAAATATCTTTTACTTTGCATTCGATATTTTTCTATTAATTCGATTGATGTATTGCTTTCTTTACGTTGCACCAATGCCTTCATAGCTCCAATCCAATATAGTATTTACTAGACGAAATTGATAGGAATACAGACCAAAATGAAAAATGTTTTGCGGCTATACGAATCGTTTTCCAATTTAACACATAATAGATTCCATCAACGTTGCCCATTTTCACTTGCAATTTCGCATTTCCTAGTAATGCAATGACTAGTTACGACGATTTTAGTGCTTTCGATAACGAAATGTTACTCTGAGAGAGAGAGAGAGAGAGAGAGAGAGAGAGAGAGAGAAAGCTATGTAGCAACTGACACGTTCTGATCAGAAGTTTCAAGTCGTATCCCTTTTTATTGTTGCTTTTATAATGAGCCAACATCGAATAATCTTGCATATTTTTATTTCTACCTTTCAATACGACTCATATATAGCCATGGTACTGACATTATTTTCAAAATATCAATAGTACATTCTATAGTTTGTAAGTTGCGGAGTATGGTTATATATTTTATTAATTGGTTGCTAGTACATGAGATATAATAGATGTTAATATATTGAAAACCATCTAAACACAGTAGCTATTATTTTACAAGATACTGTTCAATCCAGTTGCACACTTATCACGGTAGCTTCCAACAACTTGCACCACCATAAACTCCCGAGAAACAAACTAAACTGCGCAATTCCATCCTCTACGTCACCAAGGACCTCGCAATTCTCTAACCTCCTCTACAAACATATACTCCAGTGATATTCGTGCACCTGCGAATTAATAGCCGGATATTTTTCCAAGAGAAGAAAACATAAGAGAGACGCCGAGAGAGAATAAAATAAAAAAAGATGAAAAAGAAAGGGACTGATGATTATAAAAGACTCGGATATGGCCTGTAGTTCAGATTGCGTGTCTCCGAGTCGACGCCCATTTATTATTCTCTCGGTAATTTTTATACTGTAGAAGGTATTACCACTCTTTAATCACTGTAAGGAATCCATTTCAAGTAGCAGTTATTTTACTCTGTTTTAATATTTATTTTTATAGTGTCTGTATCTTGTATCGTTTAATTTGTCATTATCTGTTTTCGCTTTAGCGTCGATTATACATTTTTGTAATTATATCACAAATCGTGTAATTATCTAAAGAAATGATATTTCTCGCCAAATTGTAATTTACAGTTATTTTTGTTTTCATTCAATTATGTATCCATAAATGTGATTCAAATGTAGTAAATTGAGAACATTTTTATCAGATAGGGTGGAATTTCATAAAAATGTTCTTCAAGTCGAAATTTGTGTTGAGTCAAATTATTTAACTGTAATTAAACATTTCTAATGAAAAAGTGCCATACAAATTGAATTTGACACGTGAAATCAAAAATATGTCATTTGAAATATAGTAATCGTTGTGTTCTTCCTTGATTCAATTTAAATTTTTACCATTTTACCTCATGAAAGCACCTTAAAACGAAATTTCAATGTAAGCAGTCGTATTTAAAAAAATTCTGAACAAACAAAGTCTGAAGATTTTGTTTGCTGGAGAACCTGACATAACTTTGTTAGTTAAACATCAAATAAAACATAAAAAGTAAAAATACTGAAATAAGTAACGCATAAGAATTCTTACATTCTAAAGCCTACCTATCAGCAGCGAAGCGCATTCTTGTAACGAGGCCGGTCGAAAATGAAAACAGAAAAGACGTGCACGCATAAAGCTCTATAATTAACGCTTGCAATTCGAATCATGGAGATTGTGAGCTGCTTAAAATATTTCGGTCTGCTCCGGGAGAGATAGAGAGAAAGAGAAAGAGAGAGAGAGAGAGAGAGAGAGGAAGCACAAAAGTCCAGTCGCGCCAGTAGTAGCATCCCCTTTCGCTGTGGTTCTGTGGTGAGAAGTAGAGAGCGAGAGAGGCAAGGGAGAGTGATGAAAAGAGTGAGAGAGAAAGAGAGAGAGAAACGGGTCTGGTTAGGTCTGACTCCAGGTCTCGTAATGAACTTGTGAATATTTAGTGGGGTAATTGCCGACCACTACCTCCCCGGCCGTTATACTGAAAAAGGATAGACAGGCGAGGGTCTGAGAGGTCGCTGCTAGTCTGATGGGCAGGCCGGATGTACGAGAGATCAGACCGTTTTGCAAAATACTATTTGACTTGTTTTTAATGTTTGATTTATTTATCCTCTTTTTAACAGTAAGTTGAAAATAAAACACACACACACACACACACACACACACACACACACACACACACACACACACATATATATATGTGTGTGTGTGTGTTTACAAGCAAATCTGAATTTATATTTATAATGGTAAAATAACAATGTATTATATTCAGCTTTGGATATTCAGTTGATGTTTTCGAAAAATTCACTACCTATCTTAAACAGAAAGTGTGAAATAGTCGATGAGAATCACATTGTATTTTCAAAATCAATATAACGATAATAAGAACGTCGATAATTCACGATACGTGCAGCTGATGCGCCTCGACGGTGATACACGAAATTCAAGCCAAGGCCATTTCGTTATATGTGCTGCAGCTGCAAGACGAGACGCTTTACTGCAGCCGTGCAAGTATCGAATGTTCCACTGATAATTTGATTTTACGCCAAGCATCTTATTCTCCAGGGCCGAGAAAAAGAGAAACAAAAATGAATTTGCGCGAGAAATTACTTTGTTAACTGAACGCTTGCTATTATTGTGAAAATCTGGGTGAAGTAACCTATAAAAGAAATTCTCGTGCATGCTACGTAACGATGTACTCTAATATTTGATTAAATAATTGTTTTAGTATAATCAAAATAGACTTCTTATTTATCAATATAATCATATGTGTATATATTTAAAATTTCATCGCATACGGTGAGTTTTAACAATAAGTCAGAGTTAAGTTATCCTCGCAAATCTATAATTTATCCAGGACGTCGATAAATAACTACGTTTTCAAAGTGATGAGTGAATGGTTCGAAAGTATGAAATATGGGATAACAGATATTTGGCTGTTAGAAAAATAAAATTAATAAATGAAATTTTCTCATGTTGATGAAAAATTGACTGAGTAATGTATCTTATTATTAAAGTATTGGGTATTGGACTTGATAGATACAAATTAATTGATTAGATAACCTCTATAAATATCAAGTAGAAAATAAAGTTTCAATGGGGACTGCGTTGTTGCTTCATAATACATTTTGTTTGGAAAATTCTTTTTATATTCTGGATGTTTCTATACATCATCTGTACAAGAATACGACAGGTAACGGTTGACGTAACGACGATAAGCATAGCGGAAAACTCAAAACGTCAGGACGTTTTCAAGGGAGAGGCCGTAAAAATTTAATAGATCGTTCGGCAGGCGCGTAATGCATGCCTCATGCGCGAAACTCGAGAATGCTTCGTTTCACCGAAAAACAATTTCGCGCGGGAGTGTGCTAAACGCGGCTGCTGTACCGCCTCTATTTCTCCTTTCTTTTTTTCTTTTTTTTTTTTGAAGAATTTCAGCGAAATTAAATTTCCCTACTGCCTCTCGATGCTTGTGCTCTTTCTACTTTTTTGTCTTTTTTTACTTTTATCCTTTATTAAATTTAATCAAAACTTGTATTTTATTAGTGAACTTAAGATGGAAATAAATTTGTGTGAGATTTAAAACTAATATTAGAATGCTATTTTACAAAACAAATGTTACAATTTGATATGCATATTAAAGTTATGAAATTTTTATTATTCATATAGGTTTACATGACTTTACGATTATTTATTTTGATCTTCATCTATTTAAAAGTTGGTCGATAAAAACATGAAATGTCAATTTATATCCCTGAAAATAATCCCTTACGTTATTAATAATATTCAAAAATGTCAAAACAAGATCGTAATGTGTTTATAGATAATTAAAAGGTATTTAAATGATTGAAATTATTTTACTTTCTCAAAGAATTGATGAGGTCACTCACGACTTTTAAAAAAGAAGACAATTTAGATTAAAATATTAGCGGTTAAATAACATCGAATATTGTTCCACGAGACTATCGTAATAAAATTCTGGACCTTTATGGTACGTGTTTAACTCGTGGGGCTTTTCAAGCTTTATTTTTTCATTTATGATAACGTTCTGCCGGATTATCGAACACGATATGGAAGCGATATCCGAAATTGGTTTTGCAATACAGGGTGCACACGGTAGCGTTATCACACTTATAGTCTGTGACACGAATTATGCAGTTCAAGGATGCTGAAAATGTAATAGCTACTCGATTAATAATTTAAAAAATTTTTATTTGTGTCACGTGATTTTGACAAATTATTTTGCTACGCAAATTCAATTTCTTTCCTTATGTCTCGTCTATTTTCCTGTTGTCGCTCTATTCAATTATGATCAATGAACAGTTAACCTAATATATTTTTACTTACGTAAGTGAAATAAATACATGACAAGAAAAAATGGAATATGCACCGATGTGGAACTCGTACGATAAACTAGACTTGCTATTATTACCCTTACCTTATTGTCAGCAAAGTTAAAGTCGTATGAATGATGAAATGAGAGACACAAAGAGAGACCAAGAGGGGGGGGGGATAAAATCGGGTACGAGGTACACTCTAGGGATGATGTAGTAGCTGTAAGAAAGTTCGCGACCTCCTGTCGCAGAAAGAGAGAGAGAGAGAGAGAGCAGGCCGCGCAACAAGTATAAAGGCGCCTACTTCTCTCTTCTAGTTGTCAGCTCTCCCTTATCGTTCGCTTCGTCTTCGCCAGACACCAGCTTGCTTTGTGTACTCTTTTCCGTCTGCGATGCTGTGCGCGACTTGTCTCTCGAAAGGCAATATAACTATATATTTGTATATATAGATCCTGAGGTGATTGTGATGTGAAATCAAAGAGGTTTCATACTGAATTATGATGGTTGGAATTCGAGATTTTAAATGCTAATTATTAACTTTTATTTTAATTTTTGAAATTAATCTACAGCTTTTTCCGTAAATTAATTTTTTTATATATATAAGGTAATTATAAAATCATTCATTGCTTCAACTTTTGCAGTTAAAAAATCTACAACATTATTTAACACAGCTAGTTTATTTACTGTTTTAGAAATATTACGTAGATGCTGTATTTTAAAAAGATATATCTTCGTTTAATTTAAATATTATTTACATGTATGTAGACTTTATTCACTGCAAGTGATGATGCTACATGTGATACTTGTACTATTTCGAATTTTTAATGTGACAAGAAGTAGACTTTCCGAGATGGTGCGACAACATAAATCAACCTCCGACAGACGGTCCTTTTACTGTGCCAGACTGTTTTTCTTTTTTACTCTTCCTGCCGCATCGTCTTCGTTGCTGTAGCTCCTCGAACGGAATCGAACGCGCATTTTACATGATAAAGTACTTGTTCTGTCTCGTTTCAAGAGAATCACGTTCGTTCATTGAAAATAGATGGAACGCTTTCGGTCACATGTCTTGACTTTTGTCGATATTCTTTTTTCTTACTACTGCGTTAGAATAGAAACAAATAACATTGAAATTTGATTTCGTAGTTGACTGGTAGAAATATTACTTCAAATATGTCAAGCTAAAACATGTACATGAATTTTGATTTTTATGATAAATATCGTTTATAAAACTTGGTTTTGCTTTTGAAACTATCGAGTTCGTTGTAACCGAAAAGTTGTTGATATATTTAAGTAATATATTTTTTTTTTCTTTAGGATCGCAACTCACGAGTATAATACAATGCTGTAGAGCTTTCAGACACGTATGAATAGGAAGGTAATGAATCGCAGTGGACACCGGACACGGAAGAGGCGAGACGTTGGCTCCGCTTGAAAAATACACTCGACTTGCGTGTTTGAGCACATCTCTCAACCTATTCTGCTTTCATCTTCTCTTTTCTCAAGATATTTCACATTTGTTGTTGATAATAAATCTACTTTTATACATTGTTTTTGGTCAACGAAAGGAAAAAAGAAAAGTACACGAAAGGAAAATTCTAATAATTATATTTTACAGCATTTAATATGAAAATTATTTTCTATTTAATCGTGTTGATTGATAAATAAACAAATTAAACTATTTTCTTCTATAATAATTCATTGTTGAAAAAAAGTTTCTGAAACTACTTATATCACAGACGGTTAAACTTTGGGACATATTGAAAGGAAATATAGTTTAATAACAGAAGGAAGCTCATGAACAAACTAAAAGTTAGCTCATGGTATAAGATAAATATTTTCTTCATTTTAACACTATAACAGCAAGAGCTAGCAGTTCGCCTGCCCATTCGATATCATCATTGACGAGCTAAGCTTTCTATATAACGTTCGCTACTGCTGCGACGCGTTATAAAAATACCACTAAACCGTGCGCATACAAGTATTCTCTCTCATGTATGTGTAGCCCGTCACCGCGAACGGTCGTGGTCATGCACAATCGGCTTTTCCTTTGCACAATCCCACCCTTCCTATCCTCGCCCACCTCTCTTTCTTCCGTCGATATACAGCTCTGTGTCCCGTCACCCCGGCTTAAACCTCTATCACGCCTTATGTATTTTCATAATATTTTACACCCCACTGGCGTATATCCTTCGCCAAGTCTTCCTTTCCTCCCTTCCCTTATATAGTTTATCCTATATACTATATATCGTCTCGATGCACTGACGTTGATATATAGCTATGTGCAATACCTATTAGAAGATATGTTGCGATCGGATGTTTATTCTTATTTTGAAATTGAACGAAAGCTTTTTCAAATGACATGTATATCTTTAGCTGCACGATCGATATACATCGTTACGTATTTTACACTTTGTTTATGATTAGTAAAAACTCAATTTTTCGAATAAGTTTCATATTATTTTTTTATACAAGAGGAACCGAATATGTTCTATTGAAAAAAAATTTACCCGCGACATAGAACACAGTTGGGGAGAATTGTCGAACAGAAGACACTATATACATGTGTGCAGGGAAGAACGTCGAATAAAAGATTCTCGCGGGAGTGGCGCTAGATAGTGTGAGAGGAAGAAAAACGAGGCTGGGCGCAAGTCATAAACGATGTGAATCAGAAGAAAAACTGCTAAACGAAAATGCTTTGAACGAGAGAGAGAGAGAGATGTGAGGATCGGACCGTTCGATCTAATGGAGAAAGTAATGGATTTTTGGTAATAAAGATTGTCACCCGAGATCGGTCGCTTGCGCCTTTCCAATCCAGCAGTTCTGCTCCTTTGCACCATTGGGACGTTGAGTTCCTCTGACGTTCTGAGAAAACTGACGGGAAAAGAGGATTTGATGTAATGAGATAGCTACTTTTAAATTTGAAATTTCGAATAAGCTTTCGGTATACGTATGGTTAGATTACAATCGAAACGGATGTAAAAAAAGTTCTTTTCTCAGAATTTAAGTTTAATTTACACAGATTATTTTTATTTTCTACGTAGATAGATTTTTAATAGGTATCCGTAAGTAATAGAATACGTACAAGAAATTTGTATAAAAATATGTTGTTTGCTGAACAGATATAACATATGTGGTTAGATAGAATGAAAATTAAGACTGATTGTTAGCAAATGAAACATCATGTGGATCACATTAACTACATTGTGTAGGTATAGTACATATTATATACGACAAGAGCGTAACATGATGTAATATTCGGGTGCACGTCAGTTGAGTCATTACAAAGTAGCGATACCTCTGGTGCACGAGCTTTAATAGCACAGTAGCACAGTAGTAAACGGAAACGATGACGAAGCTTGTCAGGGTCCATTAGATCAAAGTGAGAGTCATTAGTATCGCGATTAGCTAAGTAAGAGCTACTCTCCTATGTTCTCGTTTGAGTTAGCGAGCTCACAAGTAGAATGTGTCTTTATTGTTGGTGTTATATATTACTTATTTAACCACTAACAATACTTATTATTCTATTATATTAACGAATGGTATACTTACTCGCTAATTTCGTTTTTTATTCAAGGTATGCTCGAATATGCAGAAGCCATAATTTATTATTGGTTTCCGGATAGCGCTTTAGTGTGCAAAAAGAATCGGTAATTTAAATCAAATGGAATGAACGTTATTTGTAAATACGAGACGCGTATAAAATCGACGAAAATTCAATAAATTCGGTTTTTTTTTCATATAAATGCTATGCGTGAGTGTATTGAAAAAAGAAGGAGAGAGAGCCAATTGACCAGATTCGACGCTTGACAATAAAGCACAAACTCGTTATCGCGTCACTGAGTCTACACGAATACGCACACGATATACACACGTTAACGTTGTTACAATGCATACAAGGGTTTACCAAACTGTCTCGAGGGACATCACAAACGATGCAGCCCATATATACTTCATTCGGAGTTGTTTATGCGCAACCAGTACATCTAATACATTCCCGAGTAGGCGTTGTGTATATTAAATAAGTTCAACTTTACACATTCGTATGATTTTACATTTAAGTAGCCGTTTGTCGAACTATATTAGTCGTGCTTCTAATGTATCGGGAGGCCCGTGGCTAATCTCTGATAGCCTGTAGATCATATACAGCCACAACAGTCAGAACAGGCCCTGTGGTGGTATTAAGTTCTCTCTCTTCCCTCTCTGTTTCCAAGCCGATAGTTCGTCGGGATGCTTACATTCAATGTTTGCTGACCAAGCTTTTGTTTGTATGGATTTAAATATCCGACGTTAGCTAAATCACAGAATAAATGGTGGTTTATCTGTAGGTGATCCCAAATAGTATGATCCTTTACAAAATTTGTTAAAAACAAAATTATTTTCAACGATACTGGTTTCATTAAATATTTTAAATCGCGACTCTCGTTCTAATATTTTTAACTACTAGCTGTCATGGTTATAATTGTTGAGAAAACGATTAATAGTACTTATTAATCATCTTCTCATATTATTTAAAAATTTATTTAATAAAGTATACTATATATATTCTAGGGCTTCATGTTGTGTAAAATAATTGAATAAATAAACACGTAATCGCAAACCGCAGAGTGTGAAAAACGCAAAAAAATTGGAATTAATCGTAAAGGTCAACAAGTAGAGCTTGGAGGCATAGCCGAATCGAGCGACTATAACATTCCCAGGGGCACGATGTGTCGCGCCTAATTACAATGTCCAGTTCTCGGTATATACCCACTGTCCAAATACCATGCTCTCTCTCTCTCTCTCTCTCTCTCTCTCGCTAACGCACGTGTAGAAACATAGCTCGACGCTAATGCGCTTTCGGATGATTGTGTACGTATGCGGCTTGTAGTAGTGTTATACCGATAATTTGGTCGAAGTGTAGCTACATCTTACCTTATTCATTCGACACGATAATAAAGTCATATGAATACGGGATAATTGGTCGATTGTTGCAATTATCACTCAGTTGCCTAATTGCATTTGTATTAAAACATTTCTTACAATTTATTTATTTCAAGTATTAATATTACCTAGAATAGAATCATGAATTTTCTTATTCATTATTACCCCGCGAACACAAGTATTACTACAAGTGATCATATAAAACCAGAGGCGAGAAAGAAATTGTGCGACATGGCCGTTCCTCCACTTTTTTTTTATCCCGTCTCACCGTGGCGATGTACGAGTTTAATAAAAGTGCGTCAAAGCCTCTTTGCTATGTCCCTGTCGCAGTATTATTACCTCTGTGCTGTGATATCCCTATAACTCGGTCTAGCTATGAGAACTCTCTGTGTATGTGTATGCAGCACATTTCATAATATGCTTTGTGCGCGATTTATTCGCGATGTTATCGTTCAACGTGGTATTACTATGGTGTGGTATCAAGTATACAACCTTTTTATACCTTTAGCAGCTTTTACAACTTATTTTACAAAAAAGATGTAAAACCTATTCATATAATTATCATTGATATTATAATTGTATAAAATATAAGTCAAATGACAAATATTGAAATAATCGTATCGTGTAGTTGTTATAAAAGGAAAACTTCTTTAAGTAATCAATCAAGTATGTTACGAAAAATCTTTAACCAAAGCATTCACATGAAAAGTTAAGTAACAGCAGTAGAAAAGTTAAAATTGTGATTTAAGTTATTGACAAGCCACTTTGGCAAGATCTGCGTAGTAGTGTCGGCCTCGCATTATATATCCCGAAGGTGCGGGACTGGCTGCCTTCAACTGATTTCCCCTAGGACGCAACCCTTGAGAAGCCATTCTTGAAACCACAATGACTTACCGTGCGCGTGCCGTACGCGAAGCCAAGAAAAAACATTTTCTAAACGTTTTTCAGGACTGGTTATGAAACATTTTTAAAGAATGGCTCGTTTGTTCATAAGATTCAGTAACATAACATCTTCGCCATGGCTATATTCTTTTATTCAAGTCTTACATTGCTTACGTATCTTTATTTTATTTATAAATATACGTAAATCAATTTTGAATTTAATATTGTATTAAGTGCATACAACGAAAGGAATTCATTTGAATGGAATAGTTGAAGCAACAACTACATTTATGCTTGATAACTTGTTCAATAAAGTACCACCTACCGAAGCACATTCATTAATCAAGTCTTGACGAACTTCCCAAAGTATGATACGAATACTCGTGCAAGTAAACATTCGGACTTTGCCTCTCTTCGCCCGTGATTGTCAAATGCAAGCTTGCATTTCATGCTATACGTGTGTAAAGCGCAGTTATACTCGCGTGTCTGTGGTTCATAACTGCCACGCGCTACTCCAAATACCAACGACTTCTCTGTTTTATTAGAGAGATTGGCCTGCAATTGCTATATACTCGTGACATCTTAACGGCGTGTACCTCGTATTGTTATAGTGACATGTGGACACTGTTTTGTAACTTTGGTATTAGGACTGTTTGAAGTGAAAAATAGAATGTACATTTAAAATGATTTTATAGAGTATGATATATAGAATAAAAAATTTGAAGCTAATAAAAGGTACTTGATGGAACGTTGTTTGTTATTCGAAAAATACGCGTGATTATAATGTTGATGTCACTATTGGACTTTTATGATAACGTTACTTGAGTAAGAAATTTAAGAGCAAATTTAGAACTTTCTTTAATCGTGTAACTAGTTACTATCCAAATATATCTTGACCACACGACTTATAATTTTCCATTATGCGTTTCCCTCGTTCAATTTTCAAATTACTTAAGATATGAATTTTACAGTGAAGTATGTAATATTTATTTATAAAACCAATTAAACATCTATTAGTTTTCATTATTTGACAAGTATTAGATATAAATTTACACGACCTCGTGAATAAATTACAACTCGATTATTCTATAATTTTTCTGCTTTTAATTTCTTTAAGAAATATATTGAGCACAAAATTTTTTTCCTAAATACTGGTATTTTTATTGTTTTAAAAAAATATTTGTAAGTGCTATTATCTTTTATACGGGAAATTCAATAATTACTTATTAATCAGATAAAACCATGATCAAAGTTTGATGAATACTTTCTAATTCCGAGATTGCCGTCTCGTCAACGTAACTAAACTGCACACAATTTTATCAGGGCCGATCGATCAAACGACTCGGAAGACGAGCGACGAGCGTATGTTATCGCATTACCGACATTTTCGCAGCGACTTGCTCTTTCGGGTCGAATCCTCCCTCCAAGTAAGGGCACCATGCGCTGCACAGTCATCCATCCTTTTACGCTGCGGCCGTTTCATGTGGATTAAATATCGACTGCTATACTGATTTATAGTAATTGCTTTGCTACTACCGGGCAGCGTCCAAAGTGCAAAAGAAGGGATGAGAGGGGGGTGTAGAGACAAAAAGCCCTGGATGAAGAGAGACATTGCTTCTATAGCTGTGAGTTCCGCTGCATTTGGGCCAACCATTCATCTTTTGGAAGTTTGTTTCGAAAATTTATAGTAATCTACTGGGGATTATATCGCAAAACAGTGAAATATTAAAAATCTTATGATATTGTTTAAGCTATAATGTGACGCTCCTTTTTATGGTTAAAGAAAATGGTTTACAGTTTAGATTACACAATAGGGGAAAAATTGACCAACTATTGCATAGATTTATATGATTCTATCATTACCATATTTACTAAATTTGTTATAATTGGAATATAGATTTATTGTTACTTGAATAAAGTATTGAATAATCAACAATCAACCAATTCTTATAGAAGTATGTTATTTCATAATTTGTAAGTAGTTTTAGATCTGATTAACCCTATGATGGATTCAGGTTGCTGAAATAGTACAATCTCGAAGAGCTTAAATTTGAAAAAATGTCTAATTTTCGTATACGCACTCAATAGATGTACGCTTCACTGTACTTTTGGCAAATGCATCTGCCAATGACGGGCCATAGATTTCTCGGTCCAATTTTTTATTTTTATTTCACTGACACTTTTTTCGTCACTGTAACTTAAAATAATAACAGCATTTTTCGGTTCATAATCCAGTGTATCCAGTGTTATTATTCCTATATAAACAAATAGATGTCCTAGAAAGTGAAGACAGTTTACTTGTGATCTGATTTGTCGAGTCACGTGAGATACTGATATGATAGATATCCATATTCATTGAATGTCATCAAGCTGAACCTCTAAATAATACTTTGAATTATAATGATATGATTTCATGAAAAATGAAAAAAAGCAGACAAAACCTAATTATCGAACTCATCTATGCTTTCGATTTATTATGAGCTGTTTCTGAAAGCTTAAGACAATTTTTTCCACGTGATGAAAATAAAATAAAAATTAAGGAAAGTTGATGAATTCAATTCAATTTCATGACTATAAACTTTTATCATTTGCCAAAGTAATTTTCTGTTAAAGCGTGATCGTTTTGCGTGTAAATCCGTTAAATTTCGTTGTGCAAAATCCCAAGGTAGAAGAAAAAAAGAAAAGCAATAGCAGAAGGGTCGTGGCGGCGAACTGAAACGAACGCATGTTTATTTTTTTGGCGAAGAAAAGCAGAAGACACCAAGAGAGAAAGAGAAACTTGTTGGGATTCGTGCCTGTTCCCAAGGAGCAGAACAAAATAGAGACGACGGGAAAACACGATAGGAATTCTATGCAATTTGTCGCAGAGCTATTTTCCTTCACGACTACACGATAAATTGCGTTTGCTCTCACTCTCTCTTTCTCTCTCTCTCTCTCTCTCTCTCTCTCTCTCTCTCTCTCTCTCTCTTTCGTGCTTATTCTACTGGAGGTGATTTACAAATAATTATTACTGCGGACACGAGCGTGTTTTGTAATTAATTATTTGCTAATTGCCGCCTAATTAAAGGTAAATAATGAGTAGCGGATACCGTGCCGAGAGTGTGCATGATTTAGAGCGTGGCCAGCAGGCGTTTTCTCTCTTTCTCTTTCTCTCTCTCTCGATTATTTTTGGTTTTACGCCGCGGACGACGCATACGACCATTACTTTTAGCCATGTGAACAAAGGTGCCCACACGAGTGTACTGTTGTGGCTATTACTGGTTTTCACCCCCCCCCCCCCTCCCCCTATCCTTGGCCCTATCACATGTATTTGCATTGTGCTTGCTTACCGAGCGAAATGTATGTTGCTCCATTTTTAACCTTTTACGTGCTGATTAAACGAGTTTTTCCGTAGACGAATTCAACTATTCCATGTTCGATTTTAGTATATGAAATATTATTTTCTTTTATTTTAAACTTGTATGTATGTCGCACGAATTAATGTTTTCGAAATATAAACTCAATCTTCGCTAAAATATCAATGCCAACGTCTTTATTGATTGAGATATGTTTTTAAATCTTAGTTTATTTTATTCAAATATAAACTTATAATGGTATTTACAACATATATCTAGTTAAAGTTTCGTTATCAAGAAAAAAAATCTGTTTAATAACTTCCATAATATTTAATGAACAATATAGAAGATGAAACTAGCGAATACTGCTTAACGCTGAAAAAGAAAAGGGTCGGGTGGCTAAGAGAGAAAGAGAGAGAGAGAGTTAAACTGACGTTTAAGAGCGTAAAAGGGATGAGAGAGAAAAGAGTATTTTGGCATGACGAGAGAATAAAATAAATGATCGAGAATCGCCTGGAGCTTGGTGCGCAGACGTTTTTATTAATTCCTCTCAGATACAATTAGTTGGTCTATTCGTCAGACGCGTTTCATTAAGTTGCCTTCCGTCCCTCCTTCCCATTCTACCAGTTTTCTCGCAACCCTTTTGCCCGTCGATTCTTATACCCGTCAGTCTTTCTTTTTGCAGTGGATGATTTTTTCTCGGATGTCGAGAAGAGAGCGAAAGAGAGAGAGAGAGAGAGAGAGAGAGAGAGAGAGGTGAGAAGCTGCGCCAAGCGGCAGCACGTATTTCGCGAAATTCAATTTCATCCAGTAAACTCGCGAGGGCTGCTAGCGAGATAAAACGAATTGCTAGCTGCCTTTTTCGGCTAGGTTGATCCTGCAAGTTTCGTTTTAACACGCGCCTTTTCTGTTTTTTATTTTGTTGTAGCACAAGTTTGTGATCCGCGCTAATGCCATAACATTTGTGATGATGTAATACATTACGTTGATGTTTAATGTTAATTTGACCGGAGGAATTATCAATTTTTGTAATCGATGACGTTGTTGATTCGAGAGTGATATCAAAAGATTTTTCAGATATTATGATATCAAAAAGCTAACATAATATTGTTGTACTAATGTTTGTAGATCTTCCGGAAAACTAATCCGCGAGAGATAGATTTCGTATGTTTCCTTGATTTGTTGTTAGTGGTGATCCAGGAAAAAGAAATGTTGTAGTGTGTTGAGTAAAGTGATACTTTATTTTCTGAGAGCTAAGATGCTGTTCGTTCGAACTTCTAATGTCAACTGAACAGGAAAACTAAAGAAAGTTGCAACTCGTACATTGAGCGACAGGCCCTTTTGTTTTATTCAAAGAGAAAATGCGACGCAGTTATTGACGCGTTTTAGAAAAACCATAAAAATAAGAGCTTGAATGACCGATGCGGCTGAGCGCCTGTGGGCCATGTGGTGTGAAGAATCAAAAACGCATTGCAGTTTCTCTTTTCCAATATTTATCATACATTCTTCAATTACGTTAACATGTGTTATTTAAAATCGAATGAATTATATGTAGAGAATGGCGTTTGAATTTATGTGCATCGTACAATTGTTACTACATTATCATAAAAGTATTGTTGTATTACATTTTCTTATCTTTATATCTATATTTCATACAACGCTTTATTTATATTAATAATTTTTAATTGTAGATAATGCGTCATCAAGTAATTTTTATATTTCTAGATATTTTGAAAAAAGTTTCAAGAAGAATCTTTATCATACTTGCTGCTGCGGACAAATTGGATAAAAGAGAATTGAATAAACTGTAACCAAAATTCAGTGTTCACCCGACAGGTACAAAGGGTATCGAGGAGGAAATGCGCATGGCGTTAAAGTAGAATAAGGGCGAAAGCAAAAGAGGGAAAGGGAAAAAACAAGAAGGAAGAGGTGGAGGCGACGGTAGCTCCCGAGGCGAAGAGAAATACGTATCCAGTTAGTTCTAAAGGGTGCACATAGAAGCTCCAATTGATTTGGAATCGATTGTCGCTCAAGCGATTTTCAATTGATCGATTACCGGCTCCAACGCCAAGGCGGAAGGTTGGTTCTACAGCACCGGGATTGAAGAAGAATAGGCCCATTGAGGATTTTTTTCTTTTTGCAATTTGCTATATTTTTTTTAGTTTATGTTCTCCATTAGAAGTTGAACTAGCTGATAGTATGGAAATCATTCTTATTATATATATTCATTCCAAAATATGGTGTATTTTGCAAAGTTGTGATATTTTTTATTTGTTTGGATATACTTTTTATTTTATTTTTTGATAATTCAATTCTGTTAAACTATTTCTCTACTTAATTTTAAAAATCTCAATTGTATTCAGACTTGATAATAAGTGCACTTATAAAAATTATTAATTATTTATACATTGTTAAACGTAGTATTTCATAATTATCGATTATATTATCAGAACTTCAATGAATTTTAAATTGCAAGAAAAGAACAAAAACGAAAAACTAAGGAACGTTTTTGATATATTATGATTAGAACCTTCATATGAGATTAGAATCTTCATGAGATTCAAATCGTAAGTACAACTATTGTTCTAGAACCTTCCAATCTTGTTTAATCATATCACTAGCCTTTTCCCCAATCATAATTATAGGTGCATTTGTATTTCCTCTTGTGATTTTTGGCATTATAGAACCATCAACCACTCTTAAGCCAATAATACCGTAAACTTTTAATCTAGGATCAACAACAGCTTCTCGATCACTTTTTGGTCCCATTTTACAAGTACCTACTGGATGATAAAATGACATGTAGTAACGTCTAGCAACACATTTATAATATAGGTCTTCATTATACGAAAATGGTTCGCAATCTGGAGCTGGTGTTCTTTCAAATTTTAGGCTGCTTTTTTTAAAAGACATAGTTTCAGTAATTTTATTGGCGATTTTTAATCCTTCAATTAAAATCTTGAGATCTTGAGGGTCTTGATAATAATTAGGTTTTATTATAGGTTTTCCCCAGACAGAATCTGTTCGGTTAAGTTCAACACTTCCTCGACTTCTAGGAGCTATTAGAGTTGGAATCATTCTCATCTTATTGTAATATGCAAGAATGTTATACTTTGCGCCATACAAACTTGTTTCTTCGTTATCTATGGAAGGTGCATAATGCATTTGCAAATCCGGTATGCCAGGACGAGATTCGAAAGAAGATTGAAAAAATTGGATACCGAATATGCTAGGAACAGTAAGAATTCCACTTTTATTTTGCAACCATTCATTTATATCATTTTCTTTGTTGGCAATCGAATCGAAAGATACTATATTTTTAGTTATAAGTTGAGTAATACTAGTTCCCACATGATCATGGAAATTTTTACCAACTGGTAAAATTTTAATTGGAATTATCCAGGATTTTAAAAGTTCAAATAAAGGACCTATTCCAGATAACATCAAAAGTTTTGCGGAGTCTATAGTACCTGCAGATACAATCACTTCTTTCTTAGCAAAAGCCTTTTTCTTTTCTTTTTTATCGCCGATAACGTACTGCACACCAGTAACTTTCTTGCTGAAGCGATTAATTAAAATCTTCGTTACATGAGCATTGGTTTTGATAACTAAATTTTTTCTATTGTGGCGAATCGACGTTATGAAAGCGACATTAGTGCTTTGACGTGTTCCATTTCGAATCGTGTATTGAGTTCTAGCAGTGCCTATTTGTGTGCCAGAATTGTAGTCGATCTCGTTATAGCCTAATTCTTTCCAAGATTCATTTAGTACTTCAAGATTAACATCTTTTTCAGGATAATCTACACCAAGATATCCACCGGTGCTATGATCATTTGAATTACTATTCAGAATATCCTGAGACAAGTATATTCGAATTATATTAATAAAGAAGAAAGGATCAGAATATTTGAGTTAATTAAATATACACACTTGTTGTAAATCTTCCGACTTTTTATAATATGGTAAAACTTCGTCCCAACTCCATCCATGATTTCCCATATTCGCCCAGCCATCAAAGTCTTGTTTATTGCCACGAACGTAAATCATACCATTCAATACACTTGATCCTCCCATTACTTTTCCTCGAGGTTGAATACACGATATTGGGCTATTTTTGCATATTTCAGCATTATCCTGGTATGTGTATTTATAATCAATGTTGCTTCCTGGCAGCAATCCTATTAATCCTGGTACATCCGCTACAGCTGGTTCCTCACCTCCAGATTCTAAAAGTAAGATCTGAAATAGTGATTTAATTATTTTTTACTTCGAAATTTATACAATCATATTTGCGCTACCTTCCAGTCAGTTATTTCGCTCAAACGATTAGCTACAACGCAGCCAGCACTTCCAGCACCAACGATAATAAAATCATAGACATCATCATCTTTTTCAGGAATAGAACTATGATTATTCTTTATGTTTTCTTCCTTTGATTTTCCCAACACTTGAGTTAAATATGTTACAAATGTTATAAAAGAAGGTTGACAAGAGTGTACATCGTTATTTTCAAAGCAAGTAAGATGTTGAATGGCAGGTGACCAAGTCATCTTTCGTACAGGAGCTTTTCGGCTAATAAACTAGAAATGTTATCAATTAGACGATTTTAATAGTATATCTCGTTTAGTATTAATTGATGATTTTATAATAATGTAGATAAAAATATCGCAAACATGTCTTTTTCCTAAGTGGGTTGGTTTAGATCAAGAACTAATTTAAAATTAAAAAGCATACTATGGCCGAAATTTGATTTGACTGAATCAAGATTATTAATAAATTTAAAAAAAATTCAATGTATGTTTATCTAACAATTTCGTTTTATTCAAGTTACCAAAAAATATTTACACTCGGACAAATCAAGTGAAAAAGTTAATACTGATAGTTTAATACTAGAACCAAATCTGTATAAAAATAATAAAATCTATTTACCAGATAGCTAATAACCAAAAATATAGTTTTCAACAACTGTAACTTATCCATCTGGTTGTCACTTGAACTAAGTTGTATATGATATTGTTAAATTGTGTAGTGAAAAATTATCTAAATCGATCATTTTGTCTCTTTTCGACCGACAATGTCATTCATTTGTTATTATTATTTTTTGTGACATTATTGTGATACGGGTTTTCCCTGTGTACATTATCAAGCAAACTGTTTTCTTATCATTTGTTATTCTTGATATGTAACATTTGAAATGTCATTACGATACAAATGTTATTTTCAAGTTTAAAAATAATCATTTTTCATGTATGTATGTGATCGATAAATTTGACGCTTCTATAGCTGATTATAAAATTGTTTCGAATAATCATTTGAGAATAAGGCAACAAGCGTATGCAGGGAAACTTTCCCAAAGTCTCAAACATATGCCAGCAAAGAGTCTACTCGCCTTTACCGCGTTTTGTTTTCGGTATTTTTTTCACATAAATAGCAAACTTTATCAGTCACTTACGTATGACCAAACGATCGACTGACTTTCGACAATGCCCAAGGAGTAAACTTTACGACCAAAGGTCAAGAATCACTCGCGTCGAAATAAACACCCACCAGATAGATGCGCAAGTCCAGAAGTTCCAATTTGGTTAGCCTCGTCGTATGTTATACAGAACTTTTTGTGTTTCTAAATTTAAAAAAAACTAAAAAACGGGAGAGTGTCACGTCTAAAAATCTTTAACACAAGCACTAATAATCGTATTCAAAATAATGCGAGAATGCGATAATAGCAGTAAAATATATGCGTCCGAAATCTCCCGCATGAAAAAGACTTAAGACAATGTGCAGCGTAAGTATTATGGATTAACAAATGTAACGTATTGATCTGTTTTTTATCTTATTTATTTAATGAAACTTTTACTTATCTTTCTTAAACAAGTTATCTTAAGACTTAACATAGACTGATGTGTACGAGAAAATGACTAAAATTCACAAGAATGCTTCCCTTTTATAGACGACAGATCTTCGTTTTTTTTCTCGTTGCGTAGTTATAACAAACTCGACTTACTTTTTTTAAACAAACTTTTTCGTATCTTGTTTGATTATATCGTTACCTTTTCGTCCGATAATACGTTTAATTACAACAACCTTGGAAATTTTCCTAAAAACTTTTGGCAATATGAAATCATCGATGATTCTGAAATCAATAATACCTTGAATTTTTACTCTATGATCGACAACCATATCAAGATCAAATATCGGACTTATTTTACAGGTTCCAACGTGATGGGAGAATTATATAACGATGTTCAATGCACTCGTAGTATTTATCGCTATTATCTGAAAATTTTTTCACAGTCTAGAGCTGGCATTTTTCAAACTTTAGACTCCTCTTTTTACAGGAAGAGATTTCGATAATTTTAGTTGGATACTTTGAACTATCCCTATGTACCTCAAAATTGTTATGATGTTGAAAGAAATCAGGATAAATCAATGGCTTTTCCCAAATAGGGTCGACTTCATTAAGTTAAAATCGTCCTTGTCTTTTATGGTACAAAATAATTGGAACCACTTTGATTTTGTTGTAGTAAGGAAGAATTCTGTAAGCCGAATGGTGAGAGTGCATCTTTTTATTATTAAAAGAAAAAATAAATAATGATTAGCATTTGCATCTTTGGAAATAGTTTGACATATTTTCGTATTGTTGCCATGTTACTTACGCGAATTCACGTTATGTTCGAATTGTGATCACTAATATTCTTTGACTTGCCGTATCCCAAATAAATCGTAACAGACCACTTATTTATCACGTGCCCCTTCTATTATAATTACTCATGTTATTCGAAAGAGAGAAATGTACCCGTGAATGATGTTTCATGATCACCGCAGTACAGCTTACTCGGTATAATTTTTACCGAGGCGAGTACGCTTTAACAATGGAACCAAAAAACAAAATTACAAAGTATTGTGGCATTCTTCTCTTTATTTTTTATTTTATATCATTTAATACAATTGTATCCATAATAGTAAGATTACAGAAATTTTTGTAAACGTGAAGCGACTAACGTGTACGTACGAATTTTAAAATCACTGATGTAATCAGCAAACCAACTTAAAGATATGCGCTGACACGAGTCGAGTTTAAATTAAATGGCCGTCGTCGAAATAAGTTTAAGTTCTTGGTGCTTACACTGTACGAGCGATTAATTGCCAATATTTGAATTTTATAATGTTTTAAATTGATGACGAAATAAGATATCATATTCATCCCCGTGTAGACGTATTGACATACATACGTATACATGGGCAGGCGAACATCATCTAGTAGAATAACTGTCCCAAATACAAGATAAGGACGTATGCATTTCCTCATTGTCGGGTAGGTTTAAGCCCATGTAAATATAACAAAAACAATATTAATGTTAATGTCGTGTATTCCCACGACTCGATGCGCTTCTGAGCTCCGATAAGACACCAAAGGCGGAAATGATAGTGACAAATTTACCTGCATAGAACACATATAAAAATGTGAGCCCATAAGGGACGATGGTTCATTCCAATACAAGATTATAAAGCGTGAAAACATCTCTCAGGAGATCTGTCGACTTAAATAAAGAAGTAGTTAAACATGACTTGTGTTTTCATTAATTAATCCCGACGCCAGGAATCCTGCAAGTACCCGTGTGCATCTTTAACCTTGACCATCACTACCACAGCGCATAAAAACTCGTAAAATATCATCAAGGTAAGAATTGATGACATTGAAGCGTTCATCAGTCATTAATATCATATTATTTATAAAATAAATTATACAATTATCTTTATACGCCTTGATGAATTTCTTCTCGTTCCAAACAAAAATAAAGTCACCAAAACGTCATTCATAAAAAATAAGGATACTTCGTCTACTCATAGTAACGCTATGATATTCTGTTTCCTGTTATTTTCTCTATTGATTGGTAATAATTTTTTACAGAATAACAAAACATGTTTGTCTCGCGAGAATTGATAGGAGAGTCTAATAAGTAGAAGTAATTGTAATTTTCATTCTTTACACATCATGCTTCTGTACATATATATCGTGAAAGATATAGAGGTTAGCTACAATCACACTGAAGATTGAAATAAATATGATTTTCGATACTCATTTCATACTTGATCATTCACTCGGAATCAGAATATGATATCAAATCATTTGTACTGAATTAGGTGATTGAATATTCCGTGTCTGGTTCATATACTGCTTGACAAGAATGTGCATATTCTTCACTGCTCTCTTCAAGACATAAGACTAAAATAAATTTTTAACTGCATGTACACTTCTAGTTGAGCCGTGCTGCATCTTCATTCTTTATCTCTCTCTCTCTCTCTCTCTCTCTATTTACAGAGCGTCAACATTTCGGAAAAAGTAAAAGCTATCAGTAAATTTTATGATCCGTTCCTTTGAAATTAAATATTTTAATTTACGCAACTATATGTATATGTTTTCAAAGTCAAAGAATCTATTATTGAACCTGAAACATTATTGTATAAAACCTCATACACCCCTGCCAAGATATTGTAGTTCGCTCAAGACACATAAATAACTAATATCTATTATAAGCAGGAACATGTATGCGGGCAATCCAATTTTAGCAAGAAGTGCCGATACTGGTCAAGTTTCAAACTTCGAGTCACCTTCATATTTAGACAAAAGCATTATCATCAAAAGTCCGCTATCCTAAATTTCAAGTGAGCATGTATATCGTTAGAACCGATGAGCACATTACCGTCGCGGATCGTCACGATACCACCCTCGCGAATCACAATGATTTTACTCTCGTAGATTGCTCTTGATTTCGTTATTAACAATGAACACACTGGTACTGAAGAAGGGGAGCCATGGGCACCCCCCGAGTATATAATTGACGTGAGCAACGAGATAGTTGGTTGAGAGTATTATTGGTGGAAAAGCGAAAAAGACGTCACCCACGTCCTTTGAGAGACGGAAGAGGGTATTGTAATATGTTGGTCAGAAAACTTTTAGTCTTCCAGCTACGAAGGGTGGGGAAGCCTTTACGTGCATAAAAATTGTAATTGCGAGAAAAGCGTATTTGTGTGTCTGTGTAAAATAGAAATAAAGGAACTGTAACCCTTCAATCCAAAAAGCATTGAAAACTCCTAACTTAGTTTCGAAGGGATAAAGTAACGTTACGCGGTAATGTGAAAATATTGTTCATATTTCATTTTGTTATGAATTTATTAATGAGTACAAAATTATGCCAATACTTTCCAATCTTATTTCATCATATCGTTACCTTGTCCTCCGATAATACGTTTAATTACAACAGCCTTGGAAATTTACCTAAAAACTTTTGGCAGTATGAAAGCATCGATTATTTTGAAATCAATAATACCTTGAATTTTTACTCTATGATCGACAACCACATCAAGATCAAATATCGGACTTATTTTACATGTTCCAACGTGATGGGAGAATTATATAACGATGTTCAATGCACTCGTAGTATTTATCGCTATTATCTGAAAATTTTTTCACAGTCTAGAGCTGGCATTTTTCAAACTTTAGACTCCTCTTTTTACAGGAAGAGATTTCGATAATTTTAGTTGGATACTTTGAACTATCCCTATGTACCTCAAAATTGTTTTGATGTTGAAAGAAATTAGGATAAATCAGTGGCTTTTCCCAAATAGGGTCGACTTCATTAAGTTAAAATCGTTCTTGTCTTTTATGGTACAAAATAATTGGAACCACTTTGATTTTGTTGTAGTAAGGAAGAATTCTGTAAGCCGAATGGTGAGAGTGCATCTTTTTATTATTAAAAGAAAAAATAAATAATGATTAGAATTTACATTTTTGGAAATGGTTTGACATATATTGTTTTTTAAAAATGTTTAATTAAATTATTATAGTCGTAAAAGTTCTTATAAATGTATAACAATACTGCATGGGTTGTAATACTAATCGCCAATTCAAATTTGAATTTTATATTTTAATAATTGAAATAATTAATTTAAAAATATAAGCGTATAACAAACACGACATAAATTCCTAATATTATTCAAACGATGTCTACAAAAAATGAATAAAAGTTGACTATTGTAAATTTTTTGGATATCCTATATTTCAAAATTACTGACATGCACGAAGAAAAATAAATATCGTGACAATTCGCACAGCGCATAGGTGTTGTCATCTGTTTATCTTTATCTGATTCTTACTTCCAAAAGTCAAAAACATCGTTGCATTATAAACAATTCGTAGGATTATTAATTTTGAAAAAAAAAATAAAAATAATAATAAATAGTGAATCACGCTTATTCAAATAAACTTAATACCAAAATATAGTAATTATAATATTTGAAGGCATTAATAGCTACATAAACTATTACAATGCTCTTGTGCTTTCTTGCCAAACTCTTCATGCAAATGAGCCGATGCCAGAAGTTTGCTTTTAATCCGCGAAAAATTGTCGACTGTAAAGTTTGCTCGAAGCCAAGAGAAAGTTTCCATTACGCGACTACGAGTTGGCGTATTATTCAGCGTGAAGTGCTTCGAGTAGAGAAATTATTCCAAAGACCAGAGCAAACTACTTCGAGTGCAATCGACGATTTTTACATTTGAATTAACGATACATTTTGAAGTCCTAAAATTATTTTATGACTCTCGAAAGAGTCGATAAGTACATAAATACAATATATTATTAATCTTTCAATGTTTATTGATATTTCAATCAATATTATTTTATTTCCTATGATCTATTTTGAAGATATGCTTTAGAGTTGTACTGATTGAAGTTAAAACAATCTAATGGAAAATAAAGCATACATAGAAAAAGTAAACTACAATTAAACATACTAAAGCCGATATAGGTATTATAAAAAGAAAATATAACAATGAGATAATCTAAACAATAAAACATTTAAAATCTCGCATGCTTTCTGCAAAAAAGACGTAGAAAAATAGGACTGGGAGAGAGAAAATAAGTCACGAGTAGTGGAAGGTCTGTATAAATGAAGTGTTGAAGAGCTTTGCCAACATGCATCGTTCCCTCGCATTCTCTTTCCCCTTCTCTACGCTGGTCCTTTGAATGGTGCGTTCAACTACAAAGGGTCTCTCGCCGCCAGGCTAATTTGTCTAAATGAATGAACGATGGACTATGGGGGCACGTCGATGCGCAAAGGGATGAGTAACGGAAGCTAGTCTGCCATCTAATTCTGCATATAAAAGCTATCTGATTGTTATGTTTGTCAAGAAAATGTTCATGTACGGTGAGAAGTGCGATTGTTATACTTACAAGTTGCAATCAATGCGGGAAGTATTTAGAAATGAAAAAAAATATCTCAATGAAAGGTATCGATAATTTTTAATTTTTTTATGTTATATTTTTTTATTTGTGATATATCGTTGACCAACTTTTCTTATAAAAAAATGATGAGACTTTAACATTTTAACCATTTTGATCAGTGTTCAAAAATTGAATTTAAACCAACTTTAATGAGTAGTTTTCACGTACTCAAAAAAAACTTGCCTTCGGGAGCGGCATAGACGTAACTGATGAGTTACTTTCTCGTCTTGCGATAAAGGCAGAGACGGAGGCCGTTAACATTGAAGAGACGCGGGATATACAATATGGCCCGAGGCGTACATCTCTCTTAGCGAGGGACGGAGTTTTGTTCCAAACAGACTGGCACAAGGCAGTTATTACCCGTGCAAGCAGACAAGTTTTAGGTGGCAATATTTCGAACTTCACGATGTTCACATACTTGCTTGGTTAGAAGACAATGATTCTTTTCTATCGTCCATTGAAAATACGCAACTAATTACTGAATTATATTGAGACGGTACAAAAAAAATAAGCTTTCAAATTTATTGCTTTGATCAGATGTAAGTTTTTAGTTTTTATTTTCTTAATAATTCGTTAATGTTTTTAAAGATGCTATTTTATGTGCTTTCATGATGATTTGTATGTATTGCTTGAGGCAAAAATTTTACAAAAAGAATAAACAGAATTTACTGTAACTCTTAAACTCGTGATATTATTAACTTTCACTCGACATAATATCTCATTATAAAGATATCACCAGAGTAATAAAACTCAAACAATCCACGGAACTTCAAAGCACCAAAAAATTTCACGATAATATCCCGACAGTATTTAGCCTGTCGTTCATCAGGAGCGACGACGGAAGGAAACAGGGTGGAGTGGAGAACAACGTAGATTCTCTCGTGCGCGAAAATAAAAAAAAAAGAAATAAAAGAGCTGCTCTCTTATTCCGGAAATTATTCGTCGGTAATTAAAATGCAGATAAGACGCACAAATCATTGGGTATTTTTTTCGCAGCGTACACGCGCTACTCTAAAAATTCACGTTAGGGAAACGAAGAAACCGACGAACGAGTGAAATATACTCTGAATAAGAAATGAGAGTGGAATATTTAAGCGAGCAAAAGAGGGACAGAGAGAGAGAGAGAGAGAGAGAGAGAGCGCGTACCTAGGGTGGGAGGTGGTAGTGACGAGAGAAAGAGACTTGGAAAGAGAAAGATGCGCCGCCCCTTTACGTCGTAGATTGAATTATTGTGATCACTATTTTCACTGTGATCACGTATGTTCAATTACATTTAATCTTGATCTATAAAAAAGGACGGATATCTTTTTAGTTTTGCTGAGCGTTTAACGAAATAAAATATAATTCAATACTAAATAAGAATACCGATCTTTGCAAGAATACATTTTTTCTTTGTAGAGATTTTTGTCATAGTTGAAATAGTTTGTACAGTTAAAATAAACTATTTTTCCGATAGATACATTTTAGAAAATTTTAAGTAGCAAAAAATTAAACAATAAAATATATGTAAAACTTTATGCAGCTAGTTTGAAACAATGTCAAACAAACGTTGTTTTCACATTCCTCGCTAATAACAAAACAAGCATCCGCGCGCAAAGTACGCGGAAATTGTGTGAAATCCAGACTGGAGAAGTGAAGTGAAACGAGTGATAGAGCAAAAAAATGAAATTGGATTCCAGCTACAGAGAGAGGGGGGTGGGGAGAAAAGCGGAATAGTTCGAATAATCCTGGGCAACTCGAAAATTCACAACTAATTCCGCGGAGTGGGCACGAGCAAGTGCTATCAACTCGTCCCTTCGTAGTTTTAACACGATTAAGAATTAAATGCCGCGAGAATTCCGTATGCAACGAGCACACGTGTAATATTCCGAGAGAGAGGTAAAAGACGAACGGCACGGTGGTGGCTGGTGGCGGAATGTTTGTCGAAATCAAGCAATCAGTTGTCCCCTCGCGTTTCTAAACTTCACTCTCTCGACATATACGATCGTGAACATTGTGGTTGGGATTAATTCGTCCTGGAATACATCAACAAGAGAGAGGGAGGGGGAAGGGGGGAGAAGAGATGAATAAAAAAGGAAACGTGCAAGAGACCTACGCATGTTTGCTGTTATTCATGAGAGAACCGATGGAGTTTGTGACATTTGTTGAGATTGAGTTCTACATTGCTTATGCGAGTATCAGAGTAAGTTTCATTATTTCAGCTCTAATGTAAATCAATATAAATATTTTGATATTAAATCTTATTAAATAATAG
This sequence comes from Chouioia cunea, assembly GCA_030064505.1. Lineage (NCBI taxonomy): Eukaryota > Metazoa > Arthropoda > Insecta > Hymenoptera > Eulophidae > Chouioia > Chouioia cunea. Next base: position 27,736,286 of record JAOPFQ010000002.1, read on the forward strand.
GGTCATTAGAATTTGCAATATTCGTAGAAATCTCCCTTTTCGAGTTATAACACTTCGGATCAGATTCACGGCTACAATAATTGTAAAGATTTTTATTTCTAAGTTTAAATCACTTAATATTATTACCATTAGATCTTGAATAATTTGAAAATATCTTATAACATTTTGGAAGCTTATTAATACAAAATTTTCATGAATATGAGAGTAACACATTGAGAATTAAAAAGTGTATTACAGTCCGTTATCTCGAAAGAAGGCCAAGAAGCGTAAATTTTTTATTATACACACTCAGGCGATTTGGAAACGTTGGATATACGATCGAGAAACGCGCTCGCGCGCGCACAAGGGCTCGTTTATGCATGTACACGCGGTAGTGCGTCTTTGGCTCTTTGGTCGAGTTACCCAGCAGTTTGGCGTCGTTGATGGAATAATGGTCCATTTGGGATGCGCGTGCCGTCGTTCGCTTGCAGCCGCCACCGTCTCTTCCATCTCCCCCACCTTGCCTCATCTGCTGGTATTTACATGTAATTTCAGCCAATTAATATTTACGCCACAGCGCCGTGCTGCTCGTGTACGTGCCTCCGTTGTCGTCATCGTCGCGAATTTCCGATTTCGCGACTGAGACACCTGCTAACACGAATATATGTGCATTGTCAATCGTTCATCGAAAAATTCTTTTCATTTACTCTATTGATAGACATTTTTTAAACTATAATTTATATCTCTTTGTGGGAAGAACTCATAATTACGAAACTATATTTTTATATAATACTCTTCCCTACTATTTACATACTATTTTTATTTTTAGAAAAAGTTATAAAAAAATGATGGATTATATGATATTGATTGTAAAAGACAAGTACTTGTTTTCATTTTAATAGCAATGATAACCGTGTGTTAGCAAAAAATAATCTAAATGATTGATAACTTACATAGTGACATAGCACGCATTACAGTAGTTATAAAAAGTATTCGAGAATTGAAAATCAAACTATTCGGGTATATGGTGCATGCCTATAGAAAAAATGCAAATAAGAAAGAGTACTAGAACTTGCGGCTTCCACGCCGACACCAAGTCGTAAATACTTCAGAACCCGACGCGGCCAATATTAAAAGGGTGGCCCCATCATCCGAATGCTCTTGTGAAATTTATGTTGCTTATCTACGAGTGCCGAGTCAAACCACGAGAGAAAAGAATATATGGAAAGTAAGGAAATTATTGCTAGCTGTGGGTTTGTCAGTTTAGTTAACTATACGTTGATTCGTACCACTTGTTTCGATTATCTTCTATGGTATATATATTAATACAATGAAATTACTTTAGTGGTTACAGAGATTAGAACTTGATAATCAATAACGTTGATCAATAGTCTCGGTTGATGAGTTGTCCATAATTTATACAATAATTATTAATGTACTATCTATTTTCATAAGTTTATACGCACTTCAACAACTATGATTATTAAGTTAAAAATATGATTTTATGATACCTATAATTGAGTAAAATTCAACTGAGTTTGATCATTGCTAAGCCTTCTTGAAAATACGACAATTTTTTTATTTTTATGTCAAATTTGATAAAGTAAATGCAGTGAAATGCTTGACAACCGAAGTACCCGTGTAAACGGTCAACTGGAGAGGACTTGCACACGCCCATTTCATCATACGAGGCACCCACACAATACAACTGAAAGCTTACTATGGTGCACTATTTTTTCAGCGAGTTTGAAGATGCATACTGTGGTGGTTTCGTTTCACTAGTCATTTGCTTCTCGGTTCGAGTGAGTGTATATATATGCTTCTCTGATATCGCAAAAATTCAAATGACGCAACACACCTGCCGACCAGTTAAGCAATATGGGACTATTTGCACTTCACACCAATGAATGAAAGAAGAGAAACAATTGGCCATTGAGCGAAAAATAGCTACAGAGTGAAAAACTCGAAACGCGTGCTATTGAATCCGATTATCGATGTCAAAAGTGAGAAAGAGAGAGAATTGAACGACCACTGTTGTGGATTTGAGGATTATGACGGAATTTGATTTCGATTTTGTAGTGTTCGATATGGAATGAATGTTCGTCGTTTTGAGATTGAAAGATTGGAGTATTAAAGGAAAATCTCGTTATTATGATAAACTCAACTGTATACTTTTTTTATCATATGTGTGAATATGAAAAAATATTTATATTTGATCATGGTAAATAGTTAAGGCATTCACAAAACAAGCGGTAATAACTTGTTGTAGTTTCTTTTAAGTTAGTATAAAGGTCCAATGATTTAAAGTAGAGACTTACTTGTATCCAGTATAATACTTCTTTATCTAAGCGAGTGTTAGATGAGGACTTTGTGATACTAGAAGAACTAAGTAGAAAAAAAAGAGCGATGGGAAAAAAGAAATACATCAAGGGAAACAAAAAAATGAAAGCGTCGTGGTAGTTAACTTGATTAATTGCATATTTATGTATCAGGCTATTTAGGCAAGCAGTCGTAGCAGAAGCGGAGCTTTTTTTTGCTTCTTCTACTACCTCTACCCGTCTTATCCTGCTTTCGGCACGAGTACCGAGAGACATGCTCTTTATTTTTGTCCCTTGCCTTAACGTTGAAATAATGCCAGTCAGAAATAAGGTTGGCTAGCAAATGCTTAGGTGATTGTATGTTTGTTTGCCTGTATGTGCGGCAGTAGTCTCCACGACTTTAAATCACTCTTTGTGTTTTTCCTTCTATTTCTTTTTTTCGCGACGCTGAGTCCCCAACTCTTCGTATACCTACTATAGCTTTTTTTCTATTGCAGAGGTTGAATTTGATTGAAATTTTAAGTTTTTTTGGCCAATTAAAATGTGTAAAATACTTAATTTGAAGTATTTATAATTGCAGCATTTCCTTTTCCGCCTTTTTTAAAATAGAATTCTTTAAATGTTCACCCAGATCACGTTTCTTATTATGTCGCTCATTTAAAAAGTGAAAGAAATCTTTAACTATTTTAGTATATATACGATTATATAGGATGAGATTCATACCAATTACATTGTATTGCATGTTTACAAGATAACAGAAATAAATAACGCATTACACAAAACCAGTCGTGTTAGTATCAAACACGTCAACGTACTACAAGACTCTTATAAGATCCCTACACGTACGTACTATTAAATTCCACTGAAACTTATTGCTAGAGTGCACGTCAAGCAAACATGGCATAAGTATTCTGGCAAAAATATACGATGAAGCCAAAACCTATCACTAGACTGACTGGTTAGTTTGCTGGCTGTCTAGCCGCGCTGAGTGTCGCCGCTGTTGCCGCACCGTTGCCAGGGAAAAACGCGCGTAGGTGCGTCAAGTGCAGGCCCATGGGAGCAATAATATGACGGGTTCCCGAAATTCCCGAGCTCGACTGATCGTGACGTCCGACGGAAATATCAGTTTGGATTTCACTTGAATTTCGTTTCATATTTCTCTTCCTTCCTCCACTCCCTTTCTCTCTCTCGCACACTCTCTACAAGCGTTTAGTGTGGTAACAGCGGGAATTATACATATCAAAATGAATCCTCTATAATAATAATTATAAAAGTAAAAAGAAAGAAAATTCTCATCAAAATTAAAAATATCAGATTAAAATTCTAATAAGAATAATTTTTAACGAAAAAACCTTTTTATTACAATCACAAGTTTATTGACGAATATAATTTTGAAAAGGAAAAATATAATTCACAAATTAAAATAATATCCGCATCGTCATAAACGTAACCAGTAAGACAGACAATATTAGCTTGGAATAAATTATTTGAGTTGCAGCAATTTCGCGTCAACTCCTCGATGGCTAATATCCGGATAATGGAACGAGAGCCGTCGCCTCGGGCATCTTCAACTATAAGAAGGGGAACAGACTGTCGAGCGGTGGGAAGGGGGTTCAACATCTTTATTTTTAGGTTCGATATCGCCGATGTAATTGATAAGGAGGAATAAAATAATTGAAAGATAAATTTACGCCATCGGGCGACTGACAAATTGCAAAGTGTCTTGCAAGGATCCCCCAAAAGGGCGTCTAAAATTTACATGGTGGTTGCTTATGTGTCACAAGTGAATAAATTGGCTAATAAGTCACAGATAAATAGTATCTTTATATATTTTATGACATTTTAGAATATTGTCAAAATTTGCGTTCATTTTTTACCATGTTCGTGTATAAGCTTGAAAAATATGTTTTTATGAATATTTATGAAATCAGAATGTTTTAGTAGACAATTTTTATTTGATGACGATATTTATTACCTTTTTATACTATGCAATACTACGAGTATGTTATTATCAATATCTATTCGATTTTTGATGGTTAATGTCAATGTATAGTATTTCATGAAATATTATAATTTTTAACACATTTATTCGGTGTTATTGAACGTACTCAAATCAAATTGAATTTCGCGAAAAAATAAAAGCTGTAATTCAAAACTCGTAAATTTCGTGTAAAAAAATTACGTACTTTTGCATGGAAAACGATCTGAGAGGGAAAATAATGCAATTTTCGTCCGCGTTAAAAGCCATCCATTTGGATGTGAATCTCAGTTAGCTCAGTCTGACTGATCAAATTATTTTCACGATCGCCACGTATATATACACATAGCGCACCGCGACACCGTCGTGATTCGAGGCATAACCTACCCATGGTTGGTATATTAACGCTCGTATTCGCAATTCAGCTGAGAGAGAGGGAGAGAGAGAGGAAGAGAGAGAAGAGAGGGAGAGAGAGAGAGAGAGAGAGAGAGAGAGAGAGAGAGAGAAGAGAAGGAGAAAGAGAGACGAGATATAGCGAGTGCTTAATGGTTTGAAATTCCTGCCTCGCTGCGGAATGTCCCGAATGAAAATTGAGTCAAGTACGCAGAGTAGAGACGGCTCGACCCTTAACGAATGTTATCGATTAGCCATCAACTTGGGCCAAAATCCTTTTTTCTATATATTCAAGAAATTTAAAAAATGTCCGTAAAATAGAGGATTCGTATATCTCTAAAATAGATGTATCACAATTGTGTTGCATGAAAAATTTCGCGTCAAGCTCAAAATTAACACCAAAGTAAAAAAATGATATAATGGCCGAACATGTCATGAAACAAGTCAACGTAAAATAGCAACGCAAGACCATTGAAATCCGCAATTAATTAAGGCGCGCAGCCAAGTAGAAAATGTACGTGCTAAATTTATGCAAATTCGCGCTTGCGCGCATCAAGTAGTCTTTTCGTTTCCTTAGCGCGTCTCTCCTCGCCTACCACCATGTCAGAATTATTCCGTATAATTATATTCGTTTCGCAACGACACCCCCGGGGCTCGAAATTGAAATTGAGCTTCCCTAGCCGACTGCTCCTCTCTCTCTCTCTCGTCTTGCATAGCCGCGAGCTAAGATTTGCCGAGCTGCTTCTCTTACTTTACATTCATTTTCGTCCGTCTACTCTTACTTTCGCCGTCTTTATCTCCGTCTGTATGCTCTCTCTCTCTCTCTCTCTCTCTCTCTCTCTGGTTATCTCTATCGCTTTTTACCCCTTGCTATTTAATAAATTGACTATTTTCGCATTTATTTTTTATGCTGACACGTGTATTTCATAATTAATGATATTCATAGGCCTGTAAGACTTTAGCATCTATTCATTTATAATATAACTTAAAAATTATATACATTGGGTTTCTTTGATTTGACATCATTAAATGTCTAGCTTTTCATTTTTTCTCCCACGCTACATTCGCGTGTCTTACGAAGGCGAACAATATGCAGTTACTAAAAAACTCGGATCGATACTCGTTGTTTAGGAATTTCATATCGTTCCCGCCCTGCTTTTTTTCCTCGGCCTTCGAGACTCAATGGGTTAAGCGCACGATTATCCGACGCCACTACCGCCGTCGGGATGATTAATTTATCGACGTCGCGTGCTTTAGGGCTGTGAGTGGAGGTATTGTGAGCTGTTAGGGTTGACGTTGCTTTCAATCTCGTACAGTAGTTTTGTAATCTTTTCTTTTATTTTCAAGCCAATGGTTAGCAAACTTGATCAAGGTGCAATGAATATGATTATATTTTTATTTCGTTTGGTAAGTATTTAGATTAATCAAATAGATTAAAATAAATACTTTTACTTATTTATAAAAGACTTTTTCAAAATTGGAAATATTTAACTTCTAAAAAACTATGGTTTTTGTGTTTTTGTATTTTCGTCTTTTTTTGGAACGTCGGTCCCAAAAATACAAAAATACTGTAAAAAAGAATAAAAAAAGAAAGAAAGGAGACAAGAAACCATCAGTCTTACAGATTAAAAAAAGTCTTAATTAGACTTGGAAGCCCAGGAGCACCATGCCGAAGTCCCTAGTCTCGGCGACAACGACAATATTAGTTTTACATCTAACTTTCGATTCGTCGCGGATGTCTCTTTCTCTCTCTCTCTCTCTCTCTCTCTCCCCGCGGGCAACTCAAGAAAGTCACCGAAAGGGACGAGACAGAGTCTGCGGAGCAAGGGACAGTGTTTTGGTACCTCGGGGGGTCGTCTTAAACGATCACCAACGTTGCTTGGACTATAGTGGGGTTTGCCAAGTGTCACACCAAGGCTAAGGGTCAAGATACAAACAGGTCTATAAGTATTCGAATTTTTACGTTTTTTCTTATTAACATATTTTGTATATCATTAAAATTAGCAATAAAAAAGAATATTTATAAGAACAAATATGCCGATGAATAATTATCAATTTGACCATAGCTATTTAATTTTATCAAAATCGTAATTCTATAAATCAATTTGAATATTATCGAATATTGAATCTTAGCAAGATTGTATTACCGAATATCTAATTTTATGTTTTTGAATATCGAAATTCTTAAGTAGTTCCTATAATTTCTCTGAAAATTAAATAATGTAAACATCCGTTGTGTTTTTAACTTTGATCTAATGTATACCAAGCAAAGCAATAACATTTAAATCCAGTTGTTCAGTTCACACACAAATTTGAAAATCAACGAAAGCAATTCAATTGAAATATCAGTAAGTGCGCATGTATCAACTTCAAAAAACTACCCTGTCGGCTAAAATTGAGGAAGCTATCGACCATTGTAATTCGCGATTGTGGAAAACAATAGCGCATCGGAGAGGATGGGGTACGCAGTGTTCAATACGCATTTTATCAGCGATCACCGTAAGCCGCACGGGCCGGTGCAGCAAGAGAACGAGAGAGAGAGAAAGCACGGCGCACCCTGATCAGCAGAAATTAGCATAGCCAATTTATGTCCCCCCTATAAATAACATGTTTATCGTTGTAATTTATGCGCATTGTTGTCAGGCTTGGAGTACGCGCGCTTCATATCCCCACTACTACTACCGTTGAGCTTTATGCTATTTGAATTTTGCATACAGCCACGTAACATAGAAAAAGAGAAACGCACGATGCATTTGCAAAGCAGATTATCTTGTTATTAGACTATTATTCGGATTTCTTAGTTTTGGAAGAAATTTCATATATGTAGTGGCATTTAATAGTAGAAATTTAATTGGTTAACATTACTCCTAGTATTCTTACCAATGTGTTAACGTGGAGACTTAGCATGCATAATTGAAAACCACAATGTATGTGATTTTATTACACCTAAGGAATCATTTTTTCGATCAATCTAAATACATAATTTTTATCAAACTCTTAAATGATTGATTTAAACAACCTATAAATGATTTTAGAGGTTGTATCTTAAATGTTTTTCTGCTGGATTCGTTGCTAAAAATTATATATTATAAAGTATATATAAAGTTATATATATATAAAGTATATATATATAAAGTTTTGTATAATTCTTAACGTTCTTTTTATACTTTGTTGTGATTTATATTTGAAGATAAGTTCTAATACTTTTTTAAATTAGAACAGTTGATTCAATAAAAAATCAGTAATAATTGTGTATATAACCTAAATATATTACGTAAGAAACAAATAAAATTGCTACTAAATTTCTAATAATACAAGTGGATTTATCTATAAAATACATATTACAAAACCAATATTCACATATTGTAACATTATTAAGCTTAACGTTAAACCAAACCAAATACAATTACAATGAATTTTTAATAAAACTCGAAAAGAGTCCAATGCTAGGCATTCTTGAATGATAGACTGCTGTCTAATGATTCGTTCTTTTATAAAAACATCGCTCAAAATACTTACATTTCTGACTAAATGAAAATTTGGATTGGAAAAAGAAAATATTATAAGTATTTTTTTCTCCAGAGGAAAAAACCTCAGGAGTTGAACTTGTGAATGTTTCGGAGAGTGTCAGAAAGAATACGTATAAGTCTAAATAATCACTGTCATTTCAAGAGATTGACATTTTTTCTTAGACTTATCGAGAACCGTTCTGGGTCACATCTTCTGTTCTTCTAATTCTCACGGCACAGAGCAGTTGTATTTATGAAAAACTCAGCTTGTCCTATTTTTGTTTTTGTGATAAAATTATAAATAGAATTTATTCAGTGTGACTTGCATTGATTTTTATACAGTTTATTTCACAAAAACCTTTGATAAAAATGCTATCTTTTGATATGTGACACACACACATAATTATATAAGATGAAACCTTTACAATGTAATATCATTAACACTAATAGTTGGAATCTGAATATTTTTACATGGTTTGATAGAGCATAATTTCGTCTATATAAAAATAATCGAAAATCAATTTTCCACGAAATAAACTATTTATATGAAAAAATAGATTTTCGCGTTTTAAACTTTTATTCATTGCCTATTTGTTAATGATAATTAATTTACTTTGGTAATGTTATAATTACCAGTGAACTCATTTTTACAATGTGTAATAATTGAATTTTTGTAATAAAACCATAAATATTTATCAACAAAATTAAACGACTTAAACCTATAACTATAATAATGTCATAAATCATCAATGTAATTTTAAAAACTTAATTTTTATAATTCAAATGTTTTATCATTGTTAAATTGTTGTTATGATCATTATGAATTCAACAATTCGATTCTTTGATCTTTAAACTTAATATTTTGGATCTTTTTTCTTTTCCCGATTCATTGCTATCAATTTAAATCAATGATTTTTTATTTGCATCACTGCATATATATACTCATAGCAGCGTCATACTCTATATACTATACGTAACCCTGTGTAATTTTCCCTATAAACTAACAATATTAATATAGTATTAGATTTTATATGAAGGAAAATCATAGCTAAAAATTAAGGCTTAAAAATTACGCAGGATCGTCATAACGTTAACACTTTAAAAACTTTAAAGTCGGCAAACACTCGTAAACATAGTTTGTTTGTTTTTTCATTCATTTATGCCGATTAACGATTCGCGTCGATGTCTCTCATGGTATATACATAAATGCAAGAGAAAGCTGTACATGTTGGCCTTTGATCTCGTGCGCGTCACGTACGTAGACCAGCAGCAACACTAGCAGCAGCAGGAGTAGTGGCGCGATATGCAGCCATTTGCATACATATAGGGCCATTATAAATATACCGTGTGCAGGAGCGAGTGTCCGGAGGGACGGAACTCGCCGCAAAACTGGCCGATGGCTCCGCTTATCCGTTATTGCACGCTTCGCTCGTCCACTGGGATTCCCACTGCTGAGCGACTGAGACTCACCTTTTACCTGCGATGGCTTTGGCAAGTGTGCCCTACTTTTTTAGGATTTTAGAACCAGTTAAGAGTATGGATGAACAGGAAGAGTTTCTTGAACGGGTTAGTGTCATAATGTTTAAACTAAAATTCGCCAATGATTCGGCAAAGTAGATGTAAATATCAAGTGTCTTTTGAATAGATAGAATTTATATTTAATAGAATTTATATTTAATTCTTTAAACTGAAACATTTCAAGAATTGAGTATTTAGAACTATGAAAAAGACGTTCGAATAACAATAGAGAACACTAACTATAGATTTTGTAGGAAAACTCATACAACCGGTTTTATACAAAAAAACTAGGCTGTCTAATATTTACACTTCAATAATATGATTAATAACGAAATGGCTTTCAATGCGTTATCAATAATGAAAACAATCACTAGAAGTGGCATCATAATGTTTCGTTAATTCTGTAATTGGACAGAAATGATTTCGAATTCGATGAATAACATTTTACAAACGTGGAAGTTTATGAATTTGCGTAAAAATGACTTTAACAAAACACAAAGAAAAATTTCTAAACAGAACTGTTCTTTATTTTCTTTTTATGATCGCACTCTGAATAAAGAATATTTTGAAGTGTTGATGAAAAAGTGTAACAGAGAAAAAAGAATGTGTAAAAAAATAAATCAGTTATTTACCGTCGGATCATCTCGTAAAAATTCCATGTTCCAAACAGTAAAATAAAAATACCCTTAATATCATGTACGTAAGTTCATTATTAAATATGAATCAGCAATCGTAAAAGAAAATATGTAAAAAATTACTCAGTGAACTTGATTAAGGTGAACATGAATCTACCTCCTACTCCAGCTCATATTTCTTCGCTTTTTACGACTTCGCCGAAACAAAACGCGCAACAGAGCGACAAAGAAACGTTCAAATGCGAAGAATCGAGCGCATAAAAAAGGGAGTTGAAAAGCGCAATAAATACGGACTTTTCAATGACTGAAAACAATGGGGCGGGACTTCCTTTTTTCCGATTCATAAACTTCTCGGCGCCTGCGCGCATCGCGGAGTAATAAACAACGGTTATTGTCACTCGGCGAACCGTCAAAAATTCGTGAGATAGAACAAGTGACATAGAAGATGAACTGCGACCTGTGTTACCCGTATGCCTGTGTGATTTCGAATGTTTTGCCCCCGGAGACTATATGAAGTGACTTGGCATGGATGATATTTTATTTTCAAAGAGACTTAGAGTTAATTTGTTCAAACTTTAACCCATTTTAAAATAAAGTCCTATTAATTTCAATACGTCTTTCATCATAGCATTTAATTTCAATAAGTTGTATTTGTATTTCTTTCGGAAAATTATCATTCTTCATAATTCGATTTACAGGATATTTAATATTATTTTGAAATTATTAAGATTAATTAGCTGTAATAATTAAAAAATTCGATTCTATGTTTTCAATATATATTTAAGGAAAGTAATATATAGAGGTGAATTCCATTTTACTTGGATAATAACTTTAATTTGGTGCTAATAATTAAAAATAGAAGATTCTTATGCGATTGGTCGATAATTAAATTTTAATAAAATGACAAGTACCATTAACATTTTTTCAGAAATAAAAAAAAATTATGTATTGTCTGTCTTGAATTCACCAATCAATTGCAAATGTTGATTGAAATAAAAAATAATATACAAGCATTTAAAAATCGAATAAAAAATACGTTACAAATATAAAATTTATTAAATAAAAAATAATTTTTCCTCTTTTTATACGAATTGCCAATGATTCTATAGTGTCTCTCGTTCGAAACGAAAAGCATAATAATGTCATCCCCATCCCTCCATTGTAATCATATAATTTTGAGGTCTTTTGCATTCACTATCCGTGGCTCTATAAACGCTGATGCGTTTGCATTAGCGCTAACGCCCGGCTCAACAACCGGATAGAGTCCAGGCACCCATTACAAATGGTAATGGCGACGTTGTTTGAATGCATCGCCCTGCCAAGTATGCCTGCATTAGCGCTTTGCATACGTCAGTCGTGCCTCGCATCGTGCGCATTCTTAAATAAAGCTATATATCGTGTGGTCACTCGCTTCTGTAAACATTGTTTTTATCTATTTCTGTATGCTTGTTCAACATTTTCCACTTAAAATTCAGGTTATTTGGTATACAAATTATTCGGCTTTGATGATAAAATTCTACAGTTTACTTTGCAAGTGTCAGAATCAATTGTAAAAAAATACATTAAAATCCAATAAGAAATATTTGTTCTTTAAATTTGCATTTAGTTTAAATCCACTCATAATTAATTAAATGTAATAGAACAGGAATGAAAGAGAATATACATAATTTTTTTACTATAATCAAGCATCGTATTAGATGAATTCTTCTATATTCCATAAATTTTAAATCAGGACTATCTTTGATCGAAGTGGAATTTCAAATTCCGATATGATGAAAACGTTCAGATAGAGAACCCAATTCTTTTTAATTATCTCTAGGCATCCCTATTCCACACACCATAATCGAAATTCCAGACACCGTCATCAAAGAACTTTGCATAAAATTCCAACGCCGCCCTACCTGTCACATTTCACATTCCCCGCTGGAAAAATATAAGCGCTTTGGGGGCTAGGAGAGGCAAGGGATGACCCGAGCTCTTCATTAAGCAAGCGCTTGGTAATTTGATCATCAACGTTGCATCGATATGTCGATCCAAAGTTTATGTGAACTCAACAGCTCTCAACCGAAGCTTGTACAGTACACGTGAAAATTACACGAGCGCTCGCACACGCCAATTGCCTAGATAATAAAGCGGCGAGTTTACGTACTATAGAGAGAGAGAGAGAGAGAGAAGCGGGCAGGTGTACGTCATAAAGCGACGCGCTGGGTTTTCCCAAAATTTCCTCAAGGGTACTTCGCTTTCTCTCGCTTTCGCTAGCTTGTCGACAGTTAAGCCATCTCCTACCCCCTTCCACTTGCGAGAACGCACTGCATACGCGTACGTTTCTCAACAAGCCCTTTCTGTATACTCATGGTACTGTTTTAGAGCTTGATAAGCTCGTTCTCTCAGACGAGAGAGAGAAAAGCTGTGAGAAAATTAACAGGAAAAAGAAGGAGAGAACAAAATTTTACTTGTCAGTCCATTCTTTTTTATTCTTTAATTTTTTTAAATTTCGAAATTGACATAGACGAATTCGTCAAAGGGAAGAAATGTTTTTCTACCGTTTACACTTTTAAGACAATGAATGATGAACTAAATCATATTCAATGAGTGAATAAACTATTTGATAAGGATAATACAAGTTTAATACAAAATTGAACCAGTTAGATCGTCTGTCCAAAGACGCATTATACTACTCGATATTTCAAAATTTATATAATGGAATTTCTACACTTAAAGATTTTGAACACGTTTTTCAATTGTATCAATCAATTTTTCTCTTAAAAAAAGTATACCATCTCTTATGGAATAGTAATTTACATTCCTTATAAAACAAAAACATCAACAGCTCGTAACAACACCAAAGTAGTCTAAGATAGAATATTCTAAAGTACAAGTAAAAAATATTCAGTGTAGTCGAGCTTTAACCGCAGAGCTGTATCGTTGCGTTAGTCCTCCCCCACCCCATTCTGTCTCGTTCTCCTCTCGGCACTTTCATCCCTTTCACTCGCGCTCTCAACCCCTCATTCGCTTTTCTATCTCTCTCTCTTGCTCTCGCGAACGAACGAACGTAGTATAGCCCCTTTTTTGGTAGGAGGGAGTGAGAGAAGAGGAGCAGGGCGCCATCCGTAGTCGTGCCCCCCACTGTTGGCGCCGGCGCGAGCGATACATAGCGATACATGTAGAGAGAGAGAGAGAAAGAGAGAGAGAGAGAGAGAAACCTTTCTCTCGGAAGGACCTTACGAGAGAGAAAGAGCGCGCGTAAGCTCTAGTCCGTTGCATGCACTGGGCCAGCATAGCCTTGGCAACCTCTATCCTCTTCCCACCTCCTCTCTATTTTCCCATCTCTCTTTCTCTCTCACTATCACTCTGCCTCTTTCTCCTTCCTATCGGTAAACAGCCACGTGTGTGTTTACGTATACACGGCGAGGTTGCACACGGCGCGAGAGTTTGATATTGCCCACCGGGCGAAAGTGAAAAAAAGTGCGCAGCATATAGTGATGAAGAACATAAGCTACATATACTACATATAGCGAATTTGCTGCTACTGTTGCTACTGTTCGTACGTTGTCTGGATGTGTATTCCCCTCTCATTGTGTGGCCGGCGATCACCGGCACCGTTTGATGCAACGCCCGCAGCGACCGCAAACGCATCTACGACAATGGCCGGCTGATTCGATTGACAAGTTAATCGCGCGCTCTCACTCGCTCTTCTCTCGATGTATCTGCTCTCTCTCTCTCTCTCTCTCTCTCTGTCTCTCTCTCTCTCTACTTCACTTACTCCCTGTATGAATCTGACTAGCACACTGTTCGTGCTTTTATGTGGACGTCATTAATCGTGCTGTTGTTTTTTTCTTTGCAATGACTGATTATAACTATATCCTGTATCCGTTCTTAATTTGATTATGATTAGTTTTGTCTACAGGGATTGATGATACGGAATGAAATGAGTACAGCCTATATAGGTAATTCAAAGAAACCTAAAAGAATTGTTTGGTATTATCATAGAGTATGGAAGTAAATTCTTTTCTATTTATTAGAAATGTTGGTAACATGTAATGGTTAGAAAACTTTTAGAGGTTAGGTGTTACTTCAACGAGATTCATGTTAAATAGCGTTCTTTTGATATTTTCATACAATTCGTGCTTTCATATAGTAATCGTAATTGAATGGGATATATAGTTCAAAGTACAAGGTGAATCTACTATTTGTAATAGTTTTAGTTTCGTTCAATAAAACGAATTGACAAAAACGCACATATAATTAAAAATGTACGTAATTTAAACAACCGGCTAAATATAGTTTTTTTTTAGAGTGTAGTATACATTTCCCAAAGAATACTGATAGTTTATATCAAGAAACAAACACAATACTAAGTGCAATGCCAGAAGAACTAGAAGTCATTCGCTCATATATTCTAATTTCACATGGCTACAACCATTCAAACCAGTATAAAACTGGAACTTAAATAAAATGATACCAAACACTACCGGTTGAAATGAATCATAAGTCAATACTAAACCAGTACAGTGACATAAAAAAGTATGTAACTCCGTCAAGTTTAGAAGTCACATGCCGACTGGAATGGCCACGTGAAGAAAGACCGGTAGCAGCGTGGCAGTGCGGTTTTCTCTCTCTTTCTCTCTTGCTCTTGTCGTTTCTCGCCGGCTGAAGTTGCGTGTGCGCGCGCCCCCGTCGACCCCTACACACAACAAGCCAACAGGCAGAAGCAGAAGCAGCAACCATCTATCCCCTCCTGCGCGCAACGCGAAACGCACAACAGCCGAGAGAGCGGAAGTACTAGTCAGTCGCCGAGCGACCTTCCGACATCACGGGTTAACTTTTGCTAAGCACGCATTTGCCCTTTTTGCTCTAGTCTCTGATATATATCTAATCTAAAACAAGGGATGCGATCGTTCGCGATAGCGGATATCGGCAACTATCATTCGAGTTACGATGGATGACGGGCATCCTGTAATCCGTGGTAAACCAATTTTACACTGCAGTCATTGTTTATAAAGACTGCATTGTGTTATTTTGTCACTCCCATTCTGAAGCATATATATATATATATATATATATATATATATATATATATATACGTACATATATATATATGTGTGTGTATATATATATATATATATATATATATATATATATATGTATATATATATATATATATATATGTATATATACACACAATAGATTTTTTGCAGTGGTTAACTTTGGTTGCGCTCACACCCAGAGCGCAAAGGTCCTAGCAGTATTTTCGCGAAGCGATTCCTGAACTGAGAAGGAAATTCATTTAGAGAGTGTGAGTGAGTGCTTGTGCATCGTTGATTGAATTTCAATAATAAAAGTGTTGTTTCTCTTGTCAGTCGACTGTGTGAACCATCAATGATTATTGTGCCATCGAGAGATTTAATAATAATACAACAAAAATAAAAATAATTCTCCGAAGACGAACTCATGTTTGCTCATCATAACCTCTGCGGTAAAAGTGTACAAAGAGTGTTTTACCTATTCTGTGTATCGGTATTAGCATTATACGCAAATTCAAGATTAGTGTGACGTCTACCTTATATGAAGAGTGCACATTTATGAGGCAAAATTGAAAGAAACCATACTCGAGCAGTCTCGATTAAGTTTGCACAAGTCAACCACGTGGAGAGTTTACCGGCAAGCATCGGCATCCGGTGCATAAACCAGTGAGCGATCCACTTGACTGCATCTGCATTTCTGGCATTCACTTTTCTCTCCTTCACTTTCCTGCGCTCTTTCTCTCTGTCTCTCTCTCTCTCGCTCTCTTTCTATAGATATACATATATCTTCTTAACGCTCTCGTTCGAAGTTCAAGTGTCTTCGAGGAGTTTTTGAGAGATCCAATCGTTTGAACGGAAACCTCGCGAATTGTAGCTCAATAAGACAGTCAATAAGCAGAGATCTTGATACGTCACTAAATTCAGAGATTAAAAAAAATTGCCACTACGACGCTAACGACATTGTGCCGGCTTGTCAGTAGTAAAAAAGGCGGCAAGATCCCGACCGTACGTGCGACCAGTGGCGACCTGAAGGAGGCGGCCCAGACCCGAACGGTGGTCCGGGGCCCAATTATCATCGACGCTCGAACCCTCAACGCTCATCCATCAATCTTATCACATCCAGCTGATCATCATCATCATCATCATCATCGTTACCAAGAGAACGCTATAAGTAGTAACAACAGTAGCGTTACCGGCTGGACGCATCAGCACCAACAAACTTCGTGGTGTAGCTCGTGTCAACGTAGCAAAAACGAAGTCGTTGGAGTATCTGGTGCACCATCGCAACCACCACCACCACCTCTACCTACACTAAGCGCCAGCGGTTCGACTCAACAGGGCCCCGGAGCTACTTCCACTGTCGTTGGTTGTTTGCTCGGTGTATATCCGGGCTCCAATTGTTCCACGGGGTCTAGGGCCCCTACATCCGCAGCTACTGCACCGATCGTACACGGTGTACACCATCATCATCATCATCATCAACCAGCCCAATTAAATAGCGTACCGTTAAATAGCGGTTGTCGTGCTTGTTGCTGCCATCATCAACAGCAGCCGCATCAACAACCAGCTACCGCGGTTCAACTCACCAGCCAACGGGGCGGTATTTCACTACGGGTTGCGAGGGTGGCGTCCACCACCTCCGTCCGAGTTGCCCCCTACGCCCACTCCCAGCATCAAGGTCTGGGAACGGAGTGCAGGTAATTAAAAATTTTGTTTCTTTTTCTAATACATGCGTTATAGAACCTACTGACTTTATTCATAAGAAATAATTCATTTTTATGTAGATTACCTGCTTACTACGTTAAATTGTATAAAATATATCACAAAAACGTTGTACGTTGTGTGAATTGAAAACGATACTATAATACCTACCTTCAAAAAGTTCTTCTACTAAAATTTGATTCTAATGAATCTTACATTACGAAAAAATTAATTTTGATCGTCAAGTAGTTACACAATACGTTTAGTCAGCCAAAAGGAAAAAGTGAATGATTTCCTTTTTAAAATACTGTAAGATAAGGTATATGTGTACAAAATAACATAGCCTCTACATAAACTAATGTATATAAAATATTTACTTAGACACAACTTACTGCAAGTCCTTAGTTTTCAATTTATAATTTTGAACACAATGAAACTTTACAATGTAATTACAATAAACATTGATGTACAAAAAGAAAAGAGTGCTAATGATTTTATGAAATTAAACTAAGTAATGTTATTATTAACTCTATAATATTTGTTGATTTCAGGTGTAGGGAAGAGACGGGCGCAGTGGGTGGAGGTGGTACGCACATCCTCGGCGGCCCGATGCTGTTTGTTCCGTTCACGGTGCCCTCGTTCCCCGCAACGCACCAGCAGCAAACGAGCCACCCGGTGCAGGCTCACCAGAGCCACCATCAGCAGCTACAGCCGTCGCCAGCCGGCGCTCAAACGCAAATCGTGCAACAGCAACCACCGCCACCTCCTCAGCTGAATCACCTGAATCATCAGGGCATCGTACAGCCGCCTACCTCTAATCAACCTACGATTCACAGTAGCAGCTGTTCACCGCAGCAGCAGGCTACTACACCGAATAAGGTTAGTAAGTACATTAATGTTTTGTTTGGATTACGCTCTGTATGCTCCATTTAGATTTTAGTTTAAAATTGTATAGACGCATCAGCTGGTAATCAGTGAAACAAGTGGATATTGAAGTCAGTAGTAGAAACGATAATAAGTCAGCCATATCACAATCGCTTTTGTTGATAAGCAAGCAATATCAAGTAATCTACTTGTATTTGCGTTGAGAACTCTGTTGAATTAAAATATACAAAGGGTATTGATGATTGTAACTTATATATAAACTTTGAATTTATAAAATGAATTCCTGGAATAGCATATCTTTGAAAACAAGTCCCAAAAAAAATCTTTTTATATTTGTTTAGTAGTTGCGTCTCATTCTTTTTATGATTTCATTATCACTTATGTGGCATATTACTTTAATCTTTATTTCGAGATACCTGAGCTTTTAATGGTTTTGCAGATTATTAATAAATTAATTGAAAATAAAAAAATGTATAGGCTATTTAATCGATACAATATTGAAACGTGAAATTGTTTTCATAAGTAAAAGAAAGAGTTAATAAGATATCTAATCATCACATAATTATCCAATATTCGATTGATCTTAAAGAAAAAATTCGGGATTACAGTTTGCATTTCTCGCAGGAAATCAAAAGGCTTGTCACCCTTCATACACACAAGTTATGCATATTTTTATTATTCTGGCTAAGATTCAAGTCAATTTTCTTCAGCGAGTCATAACTCGCGAAAAGATATGCGCGTGCGCGCGTCTTTGACAGCGGCTTAATTTTTCGCTGCGCGCCTTGTCCACGAAGCTCCTCCTATCTTGGCAGATGTACAAGATATATTGTCGCTCTCTTCTTCGCGAAACGTAAGACATTATCAATTATCGGACGTACAAGTAGGAAAACTCTGAGAAAGATGTCTGAGTGATGCAAAAGATCAGTGAGAAAATCAAGCTCACGAATAGTTTAATTTATGAAAATAAAATATTCAATGGTTATCTTGTGTTTCCTTTCGGTTAACATAAACAATATGAAATTATATTTGAGTAGCACCATTTTTATAGAAAAATAATAGTAAATAAAAGTTTACCAATTATTTTTGACGAATCATTAAGTAAAATCCTATTTGAGGCAAGCCTGTCCAAAAAAATTAATTTTAAAAATAGCATTAATAAGTAATGCTATTTCTATGGTGTAGCAATAAGGTTTTTCGAAAAGTGTGAAAATTAGGAATATTTATACAAGATAGAGACAAGGGAGTAGAATGCGCACTAAGAGGAGGTGTACTTCAATTCTTCGGTTTAAGAAAACGTTTCTGCATCCTAGGCGTAACGTGCGGAGGAGAGAAGAAGCGGAGCTGAGAGACGCAAGACTTCGAAAGTAGCTCAACTAACTTTATTAATTAAAGGCTGTTAGTCCGCGTTGCTCGATAAAAGCGACGCAGCAAGACACGCCGAGAGAGACTTGTGCTCTTTTCACTCTCGCTCTCTCTCCGACAGCGCGCCTTGATTTTCATTATCATTCTTTATTTTTCATAATTACAATTGGTCTTCGTCTCATTCTCAAACGAGTTTGTTCGTCAATCGAAAGTTTTTCGTTTGTACGTAGTCTAAAGATTTTACTATATTTTGAGGCTGCTAAATTTTCTATTCTTTGGTTAACTTAATTTGGCGATATTCATAGCTATTACAGTATATGAGGAAATTATTTTTTCTTTATAACTAAGTTTCTTCGCTTTGTCCTTGGAAAAAAGTTACTTAAAATTGATATTTGAGTGCTGGAAGTAATTATATTAACACCTTCTTGGACTTGTAGAAAGTATTTCCCTCTTAGGTTAAAGTGATCGAAAACCAAAGTTAACATCGTCAAACTTGGTTGAATGGGCGATAACGTGTTGGACAGTTAATAGGTATTCGCCTTCTCGTTCAATTGCGAGTGGCAACAACTTGAGGGAGCCTAACGCGCCAGGCGTAATTACAAAATTGCTTTTCGTTCGATACCGAAAGAAGGAGTAGAGAATGTCAAAATAATAAGAAAAAAAAGAAATAAGGGAGGGTCATACGTGAAAGTGAGAGAGAGAGAGAGAGAGAGAGAGAGAGAGAGAGAGAAAAAGAGAGAGAGAGAGAGAATGAGAGAGAGGAACTTCATAGTCTGTGAAATCTTTGCAGTGCCCGAGCGCGGCGTAAAAGAGCCCGCGGGGGAGGAAAGATCAAAGCGCTGGAGATGATTTCATTAGGGCACGTCACTCGTCTGCTCCGCTGAAATATCAAAAGATTGCGCTCACTTTTTTCCTCCGCTCTCTGCTCGCGCGAGCGCACGCGTCTTTTTCTATTCATTCGGTGAGCCACACAGACGCGACTCCCCCATTTTTTTCTTTATATTACCCTCTTACCACTATAAACCCTTTGTCGTCTTCCTCGCCTCTTTTTTTCAAATTTACTTTAAACGCTAATTCAGTGGCCATTTCGCGGACTGAAATTTGGTTTAGTACTCCCGAGGCAGAGAGAGAAAGAGAGGGAGAGAGAGAGTGAGAGGGAAACAATCTCGTTTTGTAATATGTAAAGCCACTTTGCGTGAGAGTAATGTCATTGTAATCAGGATACAAAATTATATTGGGCAGGTCGTAATTAGGATGTATAGACGCATCAGCTATTTGGTATAATAAGTCAGCCATATTACAATCACTTTTGATATAATAAGTCAGCTACAATTAAATATTGGATTGGAAAGTCTAGCGCCTTTTACTCTGCTGATCATTATTCACATGTGTTAAAACATTTGTAATATAATTGAATTATAATATTAGCCATTTTAATGAATAAACATATCTTTGTTCTAACTTTCGTAAATCCAACTAAATAACGAATTATTTGGCGTAACCTTCTTGTATAAACGATCATACAAAAACAATTACATTAGTGGATAAAAGAATAATATAGAAAAGATAACAGAATTCCATTGGCGTCGTCATGCCGTTAATATTTCATTACATCGTAGCTAAGGTCCTCCGAGGACTGTCGTCTTTCGTCGGCACAGCTGGCCGTCAACGGCGCACGTACGGCCAAAGCACGTAGCCGTATACCACTAAGGTCGTCCCCACAATGCTTTTTCTTTTGGTGAGCAAAAAAGAGTAGACAGAGAGAAAGGAGACGAGAATATTATTAGCTCGAACTGCTCGACAGTGTCTGCCATTGTCGAAATAAGCTGCTTGAACATGCCTTGGTCCCTTCACCCCTCTCCTATTTTAAGATATTTCTTCAATACCTTCGCCCCGTAGAAGCCTAGCAAGCTGGAATAGATTCGCCTTTTTTCGCTTCGTATTGCGTATTTTCTTATTCAAGGTGAAATGCGATTTCGCCACGCACATGCGACAAAGGAAGTCATGGATTTTCATCTTTTTTCTACTTCTATCCTACTGAGATACATTTTTGTTTGTGAATACTGTGTGACTTGACTCCACTGAAGATCGATGCGAATTGTAACAAATAATGTTTCAAAAAGAATAAACCCCTTTTAAGAATATATGATTGAAATTGCATTCGGAACGATATTCTTATATATCGTGCAAACATTGTTTAGAAAACTCTGGTATACTGAATACAATTTATTAATAGCAAGTAGTATAAGTTTACAATTACTTAGATATGAGTTATTAGCTATATTAATATATTAATATATACTTTAGTTATTTTTTAATTATCATACTATTATCAATGATTATATGCCTAAGTATATGATTAATCAATAGCATTTATGGTAAAATAAAATAAATAAGAAAATAATTATATTTTTCAAAAGGTTCTAATAAACATTAAAAACTTAGCAACTAAAGCCTAAAATATGACAAATAAAAATGGAAGTAAAGTTAGTAAATCCATGTTTACGTAACCTTAATTCTTTTACTTCTCGCGTAGAACGATAAGTATGGAATGCGCATGTACGCAAACAAATGGAGGTCATACGGGCCAAGTAAAACAAATGTCAAGCATTTGCATTTAGCAGTCGTGGGAGATAGAGAAAGAGAGATAGAGAGAAAGAGAGTGAGAGAGGATGACCCAGGCTACCCGCGTGCTTTGTTTCTTTCATCTCGGCCGACATCTCTCTTGCTCTCGGGCCCTGACGCGAAAATTCTCTATATCTTTCACTTAGTCCCTTTATTTATGTACGTTTGCACGCGCGCAAGCACATCACGGCTTCCCTGGGATTCGCTCGTATGCGCTTGATATTAATAAGCAAGATGTACTTCTAACTCGAAATATGGTATCTGTTGTAAGTCTGGTTTTTTAGTGTAAAAAGAAATTGAATAATTATCATTATAAAGTAATTAATAGGTTCTAAAAATATTTATGATATAACAATGCTAGCACTCTATGAGAATGTGAAATAATTACTTGATTTGAAATGCAGGCATTTTATTTCTGTAAAATATCCATCATGATAATAGTGCAATATGTTTTTCACAAAAGATTTTGAACATTCTATTAGCCTTTTTGATATCGAACTTGTTCATATAAAAGATATCATAACCCGTCCATTTATTACTAAGAGTACAAAGGTCGAAAGCTCGAAACCTATCAGCAGAAACGCGCGAAAAAGCGCATTGCGAATATATAGTGAGAGCCATTCAACAGCAAAAAAAAACGCAATAACAGCACTTCAAAAGCCCAAAGAAAGCATCGGCCATTTCGCGGCTTTTTGCAATACAACGTTTTGAATTGAACTCTCTCTCTCTCTCTCACGCTCTCTCTTCGTATCTCACCCTGTGTCTCTCCCTCCCTCTATCTCTCTACCAGCAGCAATTTTGGTTCAACCCCTCAACTCATGCAACGGGATTTGCACGCTGGATCCCGTAATTTGCATTTCAATTCTCACTGCCGAACGGAAACGTAAATACGAGAACGAGGACCGCCCCCGAGGCGCTAAGACGTATACGCAGGCGAAGTGTTACTTGTCGCTCGACCGCGAGAGATGCTCACTCATTGAGATGGTTTTGCTAATTGGCCGTATAGCCGAAAAGTGAGGAGCTTTGTAAATGCTTGAAGGCTAGCTTATCGGAAATCCTTATGGTTTTTTCAAATGTTGTTGCCAAACTTTCAATTTACATTAGTTTATGCAATAGAATTTGACGAAAATTCCAGCACAAAAGAGTTCGATTCTTTATAGTTTTCTAGAATTCCACATATTAATAAGATATCTTGATAATATTTATAAGACAAGCAAATAATGTCTCCACTGTTTTTAAAAATAAAAATTATTTTAAAAACAAAAGTCATAAAATGTTATTCATGTCTACATTGCAGAGTTCAAATTGTAATATTTGAATAAAGCCAGTTGAACGCTTCATGTGATTGTAAATTGCGCGACCAATGCTGACGTGAGATAATAAATAAAATCGCGTATTCAGAATAAATCGAACGTAATAAAAGTCCCTGACGAAATAAACTTGAAATGAGCTTTGCACATCAGTGATTTCATTTATAATCAGTTTCCGCTCGAAATACTTCTTGAATTCTTTAGTCCTTATACTATTAATTATTTTGTCATTATCATTACATGCACTGATACATATTCTACTATCATACAGTAAAAAAAATAATGCTACTCTGTTGTTTCAATAAAGAGAGTAGTACAATTTTAAACGTAATAATAGAGAAAATGAAAAATTTAAACGAACTCATTCCAATCACAATTCATTGTAAAGCGCATCATGCATTTCAAAGAGAAGAATGTCTCTTTTGGGGATGAGCTGTTCTCAAAGCAGTTATTTTGAATTATTAATTACAGTGCAGTAATGTAAACTCATTAAGCCATAAATTTCTCATCAAGCCGCACACGCTATGCTATAATCTGGCTTTACCGACTAACTTGATTCCGTTCGCGGCCGTCTCTCTTTCTACCTATTAAAATGCATAATAAGCTAGACAGAATTTTGTATGTAATCGGTTATGCTAACTAGCATTTACTTGCTTTATATTAATTTTGCTACATGCAATTGATGATAATTCTGTCATAAAATAGTAACAGCATGCATCTATTTTGTTGGAAATATGGTTTGCCAGAGTAAATAATTTATTTAGCTACCAGTTCACATAATAGACTAAGTGTTATAATTACCAAATCTATTATAATAAGCTCCACTTGATCATATAGTGTGCGATATAAATTATATTTGATATTTCGTAAACCAATGTTACGATGAACGTATACAACGTTTTGTGAATTATAACAAATATCCTTTGAAAATTATCCAATTAGATAAAGATAAAAAGTAATGCACAAGAAGTAAATATAAAATTAGTAAGTAATTTTCTTTTAAATATACCAAGATATACATCTTGCATAGTGAATGTACTGGAAATAAATGCTTTTTGATTTCAAAGATGTCAATTCAACATAAAAACCAACGAAAACAAAGAAACTCTTTTAATAAAACAGTCTAGTTACAATAGAAAGTATACTGTTGTACTCCCATAAGTAGACCTTTTGCCCAGGCGTCTTTAGAATTTCATCTTACCGAGAAAATCTCTAGATACTATGCTTTCGAGCACATACGTAGACTTCGTGAAAATATAAAGAACAAAGGTCGCAGAGACAAAAGTGTACCCTTGCAAATGAGAGCCTCGGCAGTGGCAGTATTTCTTGTTGAGGTTTTTTAATCCTGTGGGTAACGCAATATCCCTACGCAACTACGAGAGACATGCTCATCCTCGCTTACCGTGTCACGCGTGTTCTGGTATTTTCGTGAATTTCCCAATTGATATTTTGTTGTCTTACGTTTGAAGCATCACTCTATTAGGAAAATTCTTTTTAATCAAAAGTAAAAGAAACATTTTTCATTTTTTTACCCGAGAATTTTCCGAGATATTTTTGTTCTTTTTAAAAATGCATTATACTTTTAAAGTTTCTTTTAAATACTTTTAAGAAATTCTTTTGAAAACATTTTGACAGTGAGTGTCTTTGGATTTTTACTTGGACTTTGACAACTATATAACGAGGTGAAAACTAGAAAAATATTTGTTCTTTTAGTTGAATTATCATAATAATTTATATTTATGTACATATATATATATATATATCAATTATTTTTATGTAATATTTGAAATGCTTTGATTATTAATTCAATATTGACTAAAAATTTAACAATCACTTCACTTTTTCATGCTTTCGTGGATGAAACATTTATTTTTCTGAAATACATCAACATGAAATGAAAAAATTGTTACAACGTTTAAAAAAAAAGACTAACAATACTCCACTGAGTGGCTGAGAGGTTGAAAATTACGCGTGAAAAACAATTCATGCACAATTCAGTAGTACTACGCTTCAAAGAGTGTCGAGGAGAGGTAGCGTAGCATCGCTTTGGCGCGCCGGAACACTCCACTTTGTCCTTTCAGCCCTTGTCCATCGGGAGGTAGTGTAGAGTGAAGAGGGGGGAACGTCGAATAAAATGCACGTCCGCATACACGGCCACGTACTACAATGGCTCCGCGGCCGCGTGAGACGCATATTGATCTCGGCATTGCGAATTTCGCGCAGCAACGTGTACACTACTCGCGCGGCCTGCATTGAGATCAGCATCGGCTAACGAGTGTAATCATCGAAAAGGGAGAAAGAAAAAGAGGGAGAGAGAAACAGAGAGGGAACGTTCGTGTACGAGCAAAAAAATTAACAAGAGTAGTAGCGAACGTTCCGTGATTGCCATGCTGTTTCTGTGATTTCGTGACTGTTAGAAAGGATGCGACGAATTACTGAAACGAATAAAAAATCCATCCTCGTTAAGTATTTTCATTACAATTACGGAAAGAGATACAATGATATTATTTTTTGCATTAGTCGTTGATTTCGACCATTCTTTTTAAATTCAAATTCTAGTACAAAATAAATTACTATGTCTACTTGCCACGGGTCGCTACTGTGACTTAAAAAGTGTCTATCTGAATATGTATAAATAACTAGGTGATCTGAGCAAAGTTGAAAATATTTTAATAGAACCTCCGTTGTCAATTGTACAATAGAATGCTTGAATTATTAGTTTAATAGATGACTAACTTACATTGCTGAAATGAAATAACAGCGTCAAACAAGACAGCCAGCCATGTGAATTAACCTGCATCCTCCTCTACCACTATGAAACATTAAACGGTCATACATGCGGGGCTTTGTTCTCGACGTGTTTCCAGTCAATTAAACATTTCCATTTTCAATTCCTCGCATGGAGTCGGTCTGCGGTCAGCGATCGCTGATTCGTTTAGCCCATTCCTCCTTTCTACCTCCTTCTCCCATCAACGCTCCGCGTCTATCTTTGTTTTTCTAATTTTCTCCTTTTCCCATTCGTCTCTCGTTATCTTCGTAGCGCTTCTTTTTACGCAGTGAGTTTCATTCAAAGAAGATTGAATGGGTGCTTGAGAAAATTAGTGCGAGTCCGTAATTGAACGTTGAATTTGTAATAAACTTTTTTCATGTCGCCTGCTCACATGAAAACATTCTGATTATCCATAGAACTGTCGGCTATTCACGATGTAGAGTGAAAAAAATTGTTTGTATAAGTAATGCATTTGACGAATCATTAATCGGTTTCGGTAAATGTTTAAAATAATAATTAAGCTCTTGATTTTATTATACGAAAACAAAAAATTTGCTTTAATCTCTGATCATCGATTTTAATGCTTAAAATTTTTTACTGTCTATATGTAGTTGTTAAAAGTATTCACCGTAATTTGCGCAATATTTTCTCTTCTTCAACGCATTCTCGTTCCAACTTTGTTTTTATGGGCTGTATTTGCATTGCATCAGCTCTTCAATATCCTCACCAATGAATGCGAAGCAATTAAACCGATATTTAGCTGTCTGTATGTGCAAACAATGACACCAAGTGGAACGAGAATCGTTGATGGTAATTTTCGCGACATTACGTTTTTCAGTCACTCTCTTAATGGATAAGTTTTTAGATTTTTATGTATAATTCTATAACATTAATTTTCCTTTTCTTTTGGCCAATATTTTCATTTGATTTTAATAGCCGAAGTAAAAATTGTATGACTCGCGCTGGATAATGTAAAAATTTGTTCTGTCTCCATTAAAAACTTGTAACTCTCAACCATGATAAGTATACCATATAAATTTGATACCGCTAAGCACAATTTACCGTACTTCGAGATCACATTTTTTGTCATTTCTGTATTAATTTTAATAAAAAATCCTTTATTTTTACAATATGAATTAAATTGTCCTATAAACATTGTAAGTAATGAAATATAATTCTAAAACATAACTGTCTATTATCTCGAACTAACATTCATTATTTTAAACGACAATTAAAGTTATAATAATACGACTATTCATTTCGTTTAAATACTTATGTAATAATTTTATAAATAGTTTCTACTTTCTTCTTCAGCTTGAATATGTTATTGTAGCACTCTCAATAGTCAATAAAATAATCTACTTATTTACAACGATCATTTATCTTGTTTTCTTACCTATTTTTAAATAAAAAAACTTAAAATTGTAACCTTCAATAAAAATAGAATCGGTTTAAATCTTCGTGCTTTTTCAGATTCAAAACCAATCATAGTTAAAATAAAATGTGTAACTTTTTCATCCATTTCTTTATTAAAAATGGATAAAATAAATAAATTAAATATTTTGTTTAATGTCAAAGTTCCAATGATCCTATTATAAAATATTTATTATTATGTTTAGTTAAATCGCAATTAAGACTATTTAAATAATTGACGTGAATAATAAAAAAAATATATATCGCTATAATTTTAATATCATATATCCGTGAATGTTCGATACTCGAACAATTAGAATGTTGGATGTCGACATTGAAATCAAGTTCATCATTTTTTAAAGAAAGGATTCTAAAAAATACAAGGTATAATAATATAGTATAATTATTAAAAGAAAAAGATCTTGATGATTTTCAAAGGAGAAAAAATGCAAATCATCGATCAATAGTCGCAATCTGCCTCGCAACAGCAGAACATTGTAGTAGCAGTAGCAATACCAACAGCAGCAACATCGGCTAAAAGCGAAAAGGGAGCGAAAGAGAATCTCTCGAGAAATATTGTTATGCAGAGGACGCACGTATCGAGACTCAACGAGTCTCTCGACGCCACGGCGGCAGTGCATCGCGGATAAATATGGAAATCTTGTTGTTTCATACTAAAACCCTTTGCAGAACCGACCTATCTACCATCCCTCCTAACCCCCATCATGTTTATCCTCAGTTGGTGTATACACCAATACCAATGTCGCGTACTGCAAATATCGGCTAATGTTATACTTCGCCGCCCCGCCTGGCGCTCCCATTTCTTTACTTTCACGAGCACGCTTTCTTGCAATTGACTTTGTATATTTTTCGGATGATGCTCGGTGAGATAGTTTTAACATTCAATTCTTGTTTTAATCTATGAGTATATCGATGTTACGCTTCGATGAATTTTCAGATTGCCGAGGGTAAATATTTCGATGACATTTTCTCTACATTGTTTCAAACATCCCTCTGTCAATTTGAAGTTATATCTGATTGATACTTGTTCTGAAAGTTGAACATTAATTTAATGTATATTTATGAACTCATTTTCAATAATAATAGACACCTTCTTTGCAAACTTCGTAAAAGAATGGTTTAAAGAATATGTAAACAATAAAGTTAATAATACTGGTAATAAACTTTAATGACAGCTTGACTTCTCTGAAAATTAAGTAAAATTCTCACAGGCAGGGGATGGTAGGCAAATTACGCTCATCTCGTCCATTATAAAAGGCAGAAGAAAATCTGGCGAGATGAGTCTGTGCGACCCTTTGGGTGTAATCTTTTCCCTGCCTTCTTTCTTTTTTCCTATTTTTTTTCTCGTAGCCCGCATGGGATATACCGTAGAGAGAATCTCTCTTTCGCTCTCTTTCTCATTCTTGATTGTTTTAGCATCTCTCAGAAAAGCGAAAGTGCTCGCGAGAGAGGCGCTTGAAACGGAGAAAAAGGAAATCTCGTTATTCTTTTATCTAGCACTTTTCCTCCTCGACCTTCTTCGTCTGTTTACGTGTGTGTAGTGTATATGTATATGTGTACGTATATGTGTATATTTGTGTGTGCATCTCTCTTTCCCCTCGAGACAAAACTGGCAAAAAAAGCAGAGAAGAACGAGCGCGGATGAAAGGGGCAAAACGAGAAGAGAAGGAGAGAGCAAGAGAGCAAAAGAGAGGGGGAAGAGAGGGTACTGGCTCTGTACACGTGACACGCACATTAATTATTTTTTCCTCGCCTTTTTTCCCTATCTCGCTCTCATTGCTTTGGCGGGCGCTCTTTCCACTGCTTCCTTCCTGTTGTGTGCGCATGTGCTACTCAACATTGACAGTGCAAACAGTGATATAATTTTACACACATTTTTCGTAAAAATCCAAGTGGTTACAGGTTTTTCTAAGACTAGGTCTTTAACATCTCGCAGGTCTCTCATTCATTTGTGTTTCGCACCGATACGCTTGACCGATGAATTTTCTATCGTACGTTCTTAACCAATCGAAATTTGTGTCACGTAATATAACTATTCCTAAGTTCTAACTTTCTGTTATAAATTGCTTTTGTTGAAAATAGTACAGCAAACAATTTTAATTAACAGCTGGTTATGATTTCAAAGATCAAGCCAGGCTTTGTGTGGATTTTGAATCAATGGTAGCTAGCCAATAATAATTAAATATTCAGTTTGGTTACATTTTAATATCTATTACAGTGTAAATGATGAAATTTTAAATAGTCTGTAAAACTAATGGAAATATAAAATAGAGATTCAGTGAAATAAAAAACTTATTTATTTAACAATTAGTACGTTCTCAAAAAAATAACAATTTTCATGCAGTCAAGCCTAAGCAAACAAATTCTCTCGCTCGACAAAAAAAAGTGTACGCCAGGATTGCCTATTCTAAAAAGTACATTCCCATTTATTCCGCTATTTTACATCAAATCCCATCCACTTTTTCAGCTACACGATGGGTTACAATGGCACGCCCGAGCCATCAAAACTGAAGTAAAAAGATAAAAACCAAAGGTTACATTCGTGTGTAGCATGCCAGTTGTATCAAAAAATGTGGCACACCTCGTTTATTTTTTTTTTCACTAAATCTTTCTCCCATACTTTCACGTCACATTCATCCTCCTCTCGACGGCGTCGGCGGCGTCAGTCTCGCCTCACCTCGCTTGCGCTTATGTATGATTTAATGCTATGCCGTATAAGGGTTTGCACGGTGAAGCGTTACAGTGAACTCATTAATTTTGCAGCGGTAGGCGCTCGAGTGCCAAAGGGCACCCTAACAAGGCTGCAATGAAAGCGCCGCGCCGACGAGGAGATGCCGCCCTCGACTCTCCTCTCATTTTTTCTTTCTCTTTCTCCGGAGTTTTTGTGTTCAAGCTTTTTCTCAATGCAAGATGTTTGTATATTTTGATGGGATAAATTTATGGTGATTTTCATATCAAAATATTGAACATCGCATTTCGGCGATTTTTATTGAAATAATTGTAAAAAGAAAAATATACAAGTATAGTAAATCTAAAAAAATATTAATGTTTTTAGCTTTACTACGGTAGATTCCAATTATAAGACATTTTCAAGAATATATAATACATCTTAATATAAATCGAATTTCTTTTATAATAAACATTACACAGGCCGACAAAATTTAACGAAAGTCCTCAACCGAAAACGGGACATTATGGACCCGGAGGATTTTGATGCGGTAAATCCGAATCCGATTCTATAAATAGCCCTATACGTCAGGTTTTCGAGATATCCTAACCTACAAGTGCAAAAAACACGATTTTTTGCTATATTCGTGGTTATGTACCATTGTGAATAAATTTTGTTTCTAAAAACCGATAGCGCCTTTTTGAAGCAGCACTCTTACCCTTCAAAACTATGTTCCCAAATTTTAAATATAATTTTTTTCAGTGAGATATCGATGATTGAAATGAGTTACTTTTCCAATTTCAATACTCTATTTCAATGTATTCAATTTTTCAAATGAACCAATATACAATATCTATGGATCTTGACAAAAATTTCTGCTTTGATTGAATTTGAACTAAAAAACAAGAGAGTGCTTCACAATGAGTTTCAATTTTGTAAAATCTGACTTCATTATTTCCTCAAATACATAAATAAGTAATAATGTAAAGAAAATATCCTTCAAATCTGATTAAATATCAAATGTTTGGTCGGTCTGTCATATTAGAACAGCGACGCCAAAAATTTTCAGATAGCATATTAAGGTTACGATCGAATTCACGTACTCATTGCGTGACTGAATGGGTTAATGAATTTGGGATTCAGGGGTCTGGGAATATATACTCGCCGGTTACAGGGCTCAGGGGCTAAGGAATTTCTTCATATTCTCATATACGTAGATATTTGTCTCTTCAAAAATTATTGTCAAGATTCAGTTTAGTTCTTATTTGTATTTTCAGGTTAGAAAAATTTGAGATTCTTGAATAGTTTCACATTTAATTTGAATGATACAACTCAAAAAACCCATAGATATTGTATATTGGTTCATTTGAAAAATTGGATACATTGAAACGCAGTATTGAAATTGGAAAAGTAACTCATTTTAATCATCGATATCTCACTGAAAAAAATGATATTTAAAATTTGGGAACACGATTTTGAAGGGTAAGAGTGCTGCTTCAAGAAAGCGCTATCGATTTTTAGAAAAAAAATGTATTCACAGTGGTACATAACCACGAATATAGCAAAAAATCGTGTTTTTTGCACTTGTAGGTTAGGATATCTCGAAAACCTGACGTATAGGGCTATTTCTGGGATCGGATTCGGATTTACCGCATCAAAATCCTTCGGGTCCACAATGTCCCGTTTCTGAATGAGAAATTTGTCGGCCTGTGTTATTGTTATCAAAACATATAAATAGCATTTAATGTAGAAGTTTACTGTTCAGTTCAAAGAAGTGTGAAACATATATAGCTGCATAAAATAGTGAACAAAATTAAAACATTCGAGTCACTTACGAAAAATTCTCGTCCACACAAAGTTGATTCATTTCAATTGGCTCGTCGTAAACAACAGAATAAAAAAAAATCAGGCATGATTGTCAGGGGAAACCTCTCGGAGCAGTCCTTCCATAGAAAAAAAAGCAGTCCTCCCGTCTCTTAGACTTGCGGATGTTACGAGCGTACAGATTACCGATGTAATCGCACAGCGCAGGTACAGAAAGAGAGAAAGAGATAGGACTTGGACACCTCGATCTCACTCGAGCGATGCAATATAGCCGCGGGGAAAATAAAAGTCAAGCTTTTACGAGGGTAATCGTCCTCGCGTGCGCTCCAATTGCTTTATGGATTTATGGGCTGCGTAACGAGCACTGAATTTTACTAAGATTCATTTTGAAGATGTTTAATTGGCGGATTTACGTGCTCGACACTAATTTATTTACTGTTATTTCGTGCTTAGAATTCTGTTTGCACTCGCAAATTCGACCTTTTTGTGATTTTTATAACGTATCTTCCAGACAAATAAATGTACAGTCAATTTTTCATTTCGGCTTAGCATCGAGTTTTTTCTTAAATGATTGAGTCCGATAAAAAATAACAGGAACAACATTTTTTAATAGAATTTTTAAGAAAAAATTTATGAGAGTTTAAAATTGTAAAATATATATCAGCCTTACCTTTGATAGTAAGCTTCGATTCGTGATATAGTCCTTCTATTTGTACATAATATTAGCAATGAAAAAAAATATGCAATATAATTTATAGAATTTATCATGATCATACATTTAACAGTTGGACAAATTCTACAAAAAAATCAATACATATAATTTTGTTTACTATTATCTTACAATCCCATTTACATTGTTTCATGCCAAAGCATAAAAACTATTATTGATCTTCTATTCTTCCGTTAAAAATATTTAAAAATAATTTATAGAAAAGAATTTTTACTTGGAAAAAAAATGAAGAAGGTCAGGCAAGTTGCATAATTTCATTTCAAGAACTGCATCGAGAATCATAATTATTCAACGCATATCCATTTCTCCCCACAGCTAACTCCAGCGTTTTGCTCATTAGAACGATACATTCTCTTTAAGGAAAATCGATCGATCTTTCTCTCTCTCTCTTTGTTTCTACTGCTACTGCTGCTATTAAGCCCTGGTAGATTAGGGCGAAGGATCGTCGGGGCACACGTTGAATTTGTAGGGACGAGAAATGTAGCCTTCTTTTCTTTTCTCACGAGCATGGATTATCGAGTAAATTATTGTTGCACTTTTTCAAAGCAAGCTAAATGGATAGTAGATATTGACTTGTTCTGGAAAATTATGGTTGATCAAGTAAAATATTGATAATTTATACTTTATCTCGGTATAAATTCTAAATTTTACATCGTATTTCAGCCAATCACCTGTTAAAGTTCTCTTTGATCATTATCGCATTTGTTGAAATGACAATAAGCAATCGGTATGGTTTAAACGAAAAATTCATCAAAATCTATTTTTTAAATTTCCGCTCAGTTTAATCATCTACTTTGTAAAGACTCGTTTGTTGATTTTCACTGCAACAACCTGCTTTTGATATAGACAGATTCGAATGTCAAAAGCAGACGCTGACGAGAGGGTGGAAAAAAACAAGAGAGATTCGAATTCCAAGCGTGAGTTGACGCTTTGAAATACGCTTTCGCATCGATCATGCTCGGTATTTTCGAAAATTAACCCGAGAACGGTGAGGACGCGCGTTAATTTTGGGGCGACACTCGAGACTTCAAAGATAAACTTGCTTGGTGTGTCCCCAGGAAAACTGAAACCTTGAGGAAAGGTTGACTAAATCTGTCGCTCCTAGTTGCCAACGTTGTAATCCTCTTTAAAAGCGACAAGCATTAACTTTGACGCTTCGTTTAATTTGCTGTGTTGCCCTTCGTAATGTCCAGTGATAACATGATGACAACGATGAAAAAATATTACATTTCAAAATTTTTAACTTATAATTTTCAGAATTTGCAATACTTTTTATTCTGGGTGATGTTATTATTAATCAACTACGCATATGGAATCTTTCACTGACTTTAAATATTGAACATATAAGTTGATCTAATCCCAAAGATAATGCAACGAATTGAAAATCGACATTGTGATAATAATGGCGAAATGTTGGCGTATTTCATCGTATAGCAGATATTGCGACTCGTTATTGATTGAGTATAAATTCGTCACCTCACACGTGGTAACCATGCAAAAATAAACTAATCATGAACCTCATCCTGTCAAGCTGACCAATCATTAAACTCTAACGCTTCAATCGTTAATGCAGCTGGGAAATATTTCGATAATGGATGAAAAAAATAACACTGAGAAATTGGAGCATTTTTTATAATAATCTCTTATAAATGAAAATGACTCAATGAATAGTGACATGGTAAGACTTTTAATCACAAATGATAAAATAAAATACCTTACTTTTGTGTAACGGCAACTAAATCAAATTCAATTAATATCCTGATAATTACGATTATTCAGATATCCAATTGGTTTGTCGAAAAAATTCATCAAAATCTATTTCCCACGTAGTCGACTTAGCATTCTATTAATTAATCTATGAAAATTGTGCGCTTTATATATATGTGAGCGGTTTCCTATATTATAGCAAGATAAACCATAACTGTTATTGACATTTGGTAATGGATAATAATTATCGTAATACTTATCAATCTGTAATATCCACGATCAATTACTATATCACACAAAGAGTAAGCTAAGACAATCACAATATAACCAACCCACTAGCAGGTAAAAAGAGAGATAAGTATTACGAGAGAGAGAGAAGGGCAGTTACGTATTGCGCAGAAACAACTAAGGTCAACCACAAACAAACGGCTTGGCCTCCAATCAATGCACAAATTAATCGTCAAGGGTTAGCTGTAAATACTCAAGGCTATCTCAATTTCCGTTGGTGTCTGTGTATGTGTATATTTCGTATTGAAGAGCTCCGGATGGTTTGCGACTAGTACCGTAATTAATGCGAATTGCAGATTGGAAGGACGCTAACCCAGGAGAGTGAAAGAGAGAGAGAGAGAGAGAGAGAGGCAGGTAGATAATCATGAGGGAGAGAAAGCTTTGACGCGCTATACTAGAGACAACACTTGCGCACTTGAAAAACCACTAAGCCATCTATTTAGTCGATTCTACCTACTGTACGTGTTGATATCCCTTGTTTACTTTGTTTTCTACTTGGTAGAGTTTCGTCTTTGTTTGATAAGCATTAATTCAAAATCAATAACAGATTACAACTCCTAAAATTTGGAATTCATTATAATTTTCAAGCAATCATCAAATTATATCACTATATATACATTATTTAACAAAGGAAGAAGCTATAACATTTGAAAACTATGATAAATACTAAACTCGTTAGAAATCATAAATGAGGTGCAAACTATCGATCGCAGTAGAAATTTGCTTTTGAGTCAATCGTTCGTAACCACGTATGAGCTGAGGCACACAACGAATGACCAATGTGGCATACGGTTTTCACGTTCGCCTCTGAACGACCGCATCCACTTGTGCAGCGAGCCGTTGCTCTGTAGCGTTGGTATACATGTATACTAGGGAATGAGAGCTCCGCCTAACTAGCCGCCGCTTATGCACATATAAACGCAAGTTTCACACATGAGCAAAAAACGTTCTCTCGCCAAAACTTTTATCATGTTTATTGCTATGGCTCGCTTCAAATCGACTTCGACAGTAAAATGTAACTGGGCCGATGTTTATATTGCGAGTTACGTCGTTTGAAGAATACTAATGATTTTGTAAGTAGCATTATTGAAGAAAATGTTTTATTCTGCAAATTAAACATTTCCGGGTTATTAATCTAGTTTCTCCATCGATATAGGTATTTTTCTCATTTATTTTTAATTACTTTTGTAGGAAAACTGATTGAATAACCTATAAATAAAATAGAAAAGATACTTTGTATCTAATGAAAACTCAGATGACATCAATACAACAAGATTTCAAATAGTTACATTCGGGAAATTTATCAATAAAGCAGAAAACTTGAGAGAACACGTCTGCAAGTAACTTGATATTAGAATGGTATCTGTTTGAAAGAATTTACTTTGGTAAGTTACACGGCGTGTACCGATTAAATAATGCCTGAGTAAATGAGAACACCAGTTGCTGATTAACCTATGTAGTGATTTGAGTAACTCCAGAAAGTTAATGCATCAGAAAAAAAAGAAAGTGAGATTTAGTTGAGTAGAAAAATAAACGGCAAATATAAAAATATAGAATAAAATATGTTTAATGCTTCTTTTCTACATGACAAATAGTGAACTTTCAAATTGTATTTATTTATTTAGTTCCCTGTTTATCTTTTTATCAAATAGGAAATACCTTTTCCATAATTATTTTACTTATTAAATAAGTTTGTATTATCTTTATTGATATTATCTTTAGGAAGTATTGAAAAGTTTAAGTAGAACGAATAGTCAAACTATAGAAACTAGAGCAAAAACCATAGAAAGTAGTTGAAGTGAAGTTTTTTACCGACAGTAGATGATAAAAAAAATCGGATCTTACGACGACAGAGTATTGCCTTGATAATCTTCAATTTTTCGTTTGGTTTAAAGTTATACGTTTCACGTCTACAATGCAGAAAACTTGTTCTTTCCACTAAAAAATGTTTCCGTACTTTCTCAACATAATATATATATATATATATATATATATATATATATATATATATATATATTGTCTGTAAAAACGTATGTAAATGAATATTATCTGGATTTTAACTTATAAAATACAATAAAATAATCTAAAATTTCAAAAAAGTAAATTTGTATCGAAGAATGCCTGAACATAAATTGATTTTTCTACTGAGCAACCGATCGACTGAGTCTTTCGAATAAATGGCTTTTTTAGATTTATTAGCAAATAAAACTCAAAAGACGAAAAGTATCATCTAATGATTTAATCACTTTTCAAATTCATATTTCATTAAATTGTGAATGTCGCGTGTAATGCGCGTGATATCACGACGATTTTCGCGATGAAACCTTTTTTCGATCGAGTGGTCCTAAAGCCTGGAAATATTTCCTCTCAGCTCTTTAACTCATCGAATATTATCCGTAGTAGTGCGGCGCAAAGCTAAACTGCCAAGCTCTCGGAAATTCCATTTCCGCGAACCGACATCAGGGTGCAAAAATTGATTCGTTCAACCCGCTCTCTCTCTTTCTCTCTCGCACGCTCTGTCGTTCTCTTTCCCTCTGACGAGTTATACTGCATAGCAGCTGAAAGTCCAGAAACGGACGCGCAAAAGGGCTCCCGAGATTATGAGCTATTGTACTGCCACGGCCCTTTTGTCTCGATCTCACGTTGTCGTCTTCGCGGCGCCCACGACGACGCCTTTTTTATCTGTTTTTGATGCAAATCAGTACTTACTAACGAAAGGGTTCTGCTACGCCCAAGCCTTTCTAAGTTTCGGGAAGTAAGGGTCGCTCTAAATGGCTTTTAATGGCTTTGTGCGACTCTTGTTTTGGCGCTTTAAACGCGAATATTTGAGACTGGACTCTTCTCTAAAGTATATTCAGCTTGATTGTTGTGATATTCAAATTGAAAATTCCCCAATGGCTTGCGGTTAGAATTTGAAAAAAAATCACCAGTTTATGTTTATTAATAAGTTTTTACACATAAATAATTTATATTAATTATTACTATAAAGCAATCAGATCATATCAATTTACCATAAATAAGTTTTGTACACAACTTGTAAATTAAATCGTATTATAACGTTATTATAAACGCTATTTACTGTGAAATAACAAGGTGGAAATTTTACGTCAGTATCCATAAATATAGTTGTTAAAAATGTCTCAATGTCTTTCGTGCCATCCAATTTCGACTCGCCTCTTCAGCCGAGTAATCCACAACTTTGTAACCAGTTCGTCGCTCCGCATTAGCGCAAATCTGATCGCGCGCTTGTTTTTTCTCTTTACTTCGTCCCTTCTTCTTCACTCGTTTCGCTCCCTGTTCCATGGGCGACCTTCGTCATAATCTTTCAGTCACGTCAAGAAACTTGTCGCGAACGATGACGTTGTATGAGTGGGGGCTTTGTTCGGTAATCCGTGGATTCTAAATGAATTTCACGGTGTCTTTATTCTGCGCTGTTGGATATAAGTAAAGAAAGATTTTCTTTAACTTTTTTCCTTGTTATCAAGATTCGATTGAAAATAGTAGATTTATTTATTTATGAGCATAAATCCTTTTCGATCGTAAAAGTATCGAATTAAATATTAATAAATATTTACAAAATGAATAATAACCCGCCAAGACTTGTAATATTTCCATCATACTGGTCGTATACTAGTACCTTCTGTAGATCATGAAAAAGATAGGAAACGAGTGGAGCCCTCCACAACTCATGAGAAGTTGTCGGCTTTGAAGTCGCGCGACTTCTGCCTCTTTATAAAACTTGTAGTAAATGTAAACCGCTTCGAGCTACACTTTATATCATCTTAACTCTGCTAGCCTTGTTCTTCTCTCAATAAAGTATAGTTAAGGACTACCCATTCATTCGGTCTAATTATTTTTATAGCAATAACAGAATCTGGCTGTATAGAATAGTTTTCCATTTTAATGCTCGGTATTTATTTATCTACCTCATTAAATAGATATTACGTTCTCAGATTCATAGGCTAAGAAACGAAAAAACTTGTTATAAATATATTGTATCCCGTTTATTATAAACTAGTAGTAATAATCAATAAACGATCAGCCGAAGTGATTCGTCGCTATTTATTGTTTTAATGTTTATCTGAATATCTATTGTCTTTTTTCATTTATTATTGATGTACTGTATACTGTAAAATTAATTTTAAAATTAGTTTGAATAGAAATCAAAGATGAAGTATTGAATATTTGATTGGCTCATGTAGATCAATGTGAAACATGCAAATTTGTTTACAAAATGAATAATGGCATTTACAAAACCCCAAAATTGTATCAGAAGTAAAATACATGAATAAATAAACCCCGATTACAGTTGGCAATCAAATTTGCAAAACAGACTACATTCAATTTTTTCGCACTAGAATTACAGCGCCAGTGGGCTGGTGCATTACCCAGCCGAGTGCGACAAGCGTGGAAATCGCGCTGATGGACCGCAACCTTGTGCTGTATAAAATTGTCATGCACACAGTGCACAAACATACAGAGTTACTTGCAGAGATAGAGATATATATAGAGAGAGATGAAGAGAGGGGTACAAAGCTCGATTAAAGCCGGCCATTCGCTTTTATCGCCAAGGACGCCATATGCATAGCAATAATAGCCGCGCGATTGCTCTCTCAAGTCGATCCCCTCTGAATCGTGCATGTGTAAGAGTTTCCTGGGGTAGCAAATGGAGAATAAGAGAGAGAGAGAGAGAGAATGCCTGAGTGGCTCTTGATTCTACGCTTAGGCAATCCTATTTTCTTTCGATATTTCCAAGATTTTTTTTCAAACTTTCCTTTCCCTAAGTGTAAAACTTTCAAGATTACTTATCGAGCCGCTACTTTAAGTATTGTAATTTACTTCTATATATACAATTGTACAACTATGGAGAAAACGTACGTTGTTTATCGAGTGTTACTAATAAATTGATGGATGTGGTCGTAACAGCAAAAGTTGCGACGTGCGATTGTCCATCTTTTCCTGAATGAAACAGGCAGATTCTGGCCGGGAGCCACTTGGCTAGACGCATAAAGTTGTTTCTTGCTCGCCACAGTAGCAGCAGTATTCCAAAAGTTAACGTTGCCGTGTGCCTCTATCCGCGTGTACTTAATGCGCAGCGTATGGAGAAAGAGAGCGAGTGGGAAAGAGAGAGAGAGAGAGAGAGAGAGAGAGAGAGAGAGAGAGAGAGACTAGTATGAAATGCCGAAATACGGAAATGCCGCTTCATTTAATTTAATCGCGAGGGTTTTCCGTTATTTGCTCAGTTTTTGTCGTGTATTTGCGCATCCATAATT
Organism: Chouioia cunea; assembly: GCA_030064505.1. Classification (NCBI taxonomy): domain Eukaryota; kingdom Metazoa; phylum Arthropoda; class Insecta; order Hymenoptera; family Eulophidae; genus Chouioia; species Chouioia cunea. The sequence goes on from JAOPFQ010000002.1 coordinate 27,776,217, forward strand.
AAACTGGCTCGCTTAATCTTGTTTATCGAGATTCATGAGGCGCTCGACACACGGCAATCTTATAGTAGCTTGATATTAATGATATACCTTTAGTCAATACATACACTGTTTAGATTTTTGATCGAAAGTATCTATTTTGTACTTTATAGTAAAAGAACTCGCATACGCTGTATAAGATTGACAAGAGTCGAATTTTTTCAGTAGTTTTCAGTTATTGAACTGAATAGCCATATCAGATAAATAGCAAAGTAACATACCTTGTAAAACAAAAAATGTGTTTTTATTTTCTGTCTAGAAATAGTAAGTTATCAAAAAAGAAAGTTATAAGAATAAGTAATAATCGAAAAACCCACATCAATGTAATTGAAAAGCCAGTGTATCCAATAAAAAAATCAATTCCTTGTTGAAACGAAATCACGACCACGAACGATCCCGCCTCCCCCCTCTTTGAACGCAGTTTAATCACTTGCCATTGTAACCCTCCAGCCGAGCGGCTAATCGAACAAGAAACTCGACGTCTCAATTCTGGTTTCGTTGGTAAAGCTAATTTTTGCCACCATAGAAAGCTTTGTGGCGTTAGCTATGGGAGAGTCTGACGTGTCGCTTAATCATTTGGAAGCATAACGCTGGATAATTACATTCCTCTGGCTTGGAAGTAAAATGAGTTATTGATTTCTCTCGAACCTTTGCTGTCTCTTTCTCTCTCTCTCTCTCTCCTTCTCACGGTGTCAATAATCAAAGTGTCCAGGATAGTATGCATGCACGACAGGTGAAGAAGCACGTTGTGTGGCCACTAGGTCACGCACACGTTCGCACTACAAAGTTGCTTTAGCTTTGCTATCTACGATGGCGATCGCATGCCGATGCTGTCCTGCGCTATGTGCCGACAACATGCAACTGCTATTCGTCGGTGTTGGCGTCATGGCTCAAACTACGAAAATGGGTTATCGTGAGGCTATAATAATAGCAATATTACTGCTGTGACATTATGATACATCGGTTAACTCGGTGTTCTACTATTCCTGGAGTCATTGTTCATTTTTCATGAATATGACTTTGACTACGTAAAAATAGACTAAAATAGTAATGCCATTGAACATTTGTTTTTCAATAACGGATATTCATAACTAGTAAAGAAACCACTAATTGAAGAGACGATGATGAGGAGTAACTGCTATTAGTAATACCCTTGCACAACAACGGAATATATGCTCATAGTAAATCAAATCCAGTTCATCTCAAACTATCGCAGTCGACAAGTAGAAATGTACAAGAGCTAAGGCAAGTATAACATTGCGAGAACTGTCGGCTAATCACCTGATACAAGATAGCTCTCCTCTATGTGCCATTCTGCACTTAGTCGACGCCGCTAGAGATAACCCTCGTCCCGCACAAGCGTTGATTTGCCATAGGATCTTTCCCTCTCTCTCTCTCTCGAAGTCTTGTGTGTGAATTGTATTTGAAGCTATCCCGCATTCTTGTTACTCCATCTCTAGAGGCATCACCTGTTACTTTATGGCCAATCGAGAACACGTCACAGACAGACGCTCGAGTCCTGGCTGATTGGTTACGTGAACCGGAGGACGTAGCCTCTGCGCATGAGATTGACACCCAAGGTGGTTATAGCTCTAGCCTTAATGAATTTGATAGGGTTTGCTTATACAACCCTAAAAGATATGCCTTGACAATTGCTGAGATAGACTATTATTGGTCACAGGTGTGAAAATAGCGTCATTGTTGTATTGTCTTTTTAAGGAGATCTGAATTATGACTTACTTTTTATATGCATTCATAAATTAATTATTGTTGTTAAAGTTTATTCACAGTGAACGATATTAAATGTAAACTTAATGTTGCAAAATAACTTCTTGATAGTTTCTATATACAATGTCATATAATGTATTAGTAGAATCTCTAAAAATGTACATCAACAAAAAAAAGAAAAATCTTGTTCCAAATAACTCCAAACAGTTCTTTTGCAAACGTTTTAATTCACTTGATTTATTATTTCACGTAATTCAATGCCATCAGTATATGCGCGAAAGAAAAAAAATAGACGAAGCATGTACAATAATTTGATTGGGCGTCGCACGCATCTTGACATGGTTAAATAGGCCGGTACACTTGTGTGTTGAGACGAAACAATGGGATAAAACGATGTTTTGATGCATTATGCACGTAAAAGGGGTAAATATTCTCATAGATCCGCAGAATGGCATTGCCATCTATATACTTTTTTCTCTCGTACATTCTCGAGTTCATTCGATGACGACGAGCAAACTGAAACGGGGTTAATACGATTTACTAAATAGAACGATTCGAGAAAATCTTTGTAGCTTTGCGAGACTAAAAAAACATTAAAAACAAGAAAAATAACAATGGATCACTACTGTATTTTTAAAGGATACTTTGCAAATGACGTACTGTTTTATTTTTAGAGCACATTTGTTTGTTTGTTTGATCGAAATTCGTACTAACCAAGTTTTATACAGTTCAAAGGATTTCCTAAATAAAATAAAAGCAATGGTGTCGTATGGAGTTGTGTAGATTAAAGCGTGCACTTTTAAAACGAAAAGACCTAAGCAAGAAAACGTTGCTATCCAAAACAACGTGACCTCATCTACGCTTCTTTGACATTAAAAATATTTTCGTCAGGTCTTGAAGGAGGAATTTACTTATCTGAAATAGATAAAAATAAATATTTCACTCGAGTCACATAGTAAAATAGAAAGGGACAGTCGTAGGTTTGGCTATAGGATTGTCCGACGGACTTTTTAAATTTTGACTACTTTACCAAGTAAGATAGTCAATCAAATAATTATTAATTTAAACCCTACTTTTTCCGAACTAAAGTTAGCGACTCGTAAAAAGCAGTAAGTGCAGTGAAAACATTATCGTTACAAAGGGTCGGATGTATTTTAGCAAACACTGAACGTGCCGACCCTTTTAGATTTATTACAACCATACGTGCTTTTCAATTCGCTTTTTCAGATTAGCTTAAAAATAGATGCTCTAAAGATAAAAATTGTTTAATTAACAAGAAAAAGAACAAAGTAAAGTTCAATAAATCAAAATAATATAATACTAATAATATATACTTGAAAAAGCATTGAAAAAAATTATTTACTGTAACTGACATTCGTATCGTATATATTTACTTCACAATCTTGATAATTGCCTATTAAATAAGAAAAGCCTGTTGAAAATCAGTAGTTCTAGCGATTGACATAAATATTAATGCTCCTTACATATATTTAGAAAAACTATTTATATTAGCGAATATACTAAAGTAATAATCTATAAAGATAATTGAATGGCAGGGATAACTCGATCAAACGCCTGCGTCAAAAAAAGAAAGAAAACAGACCAAAAAATTCAGTAACAGCACAAAGTTGAACAAGTCAGTGCTATTATCTAGTGGACTCTCGTACAAATCGAATTAAAAGTTAAGGGATAGCCGAAGACTTTGGCCCACCGCAGACACTGGCAGTCGTGACTTATTGGCTCGAGCCAAGGCGGTGGCGGCAGCGCCAGTAGATGCAGTAAAAACACAACCCTCCGTAGTATAGGAACGGTCAAGTTGTTTCAACGTGTTTTGCCAAGCCACCATCTCGTTCACTAACTTCATCCCTTCACGCATTTATTTTCTCACCTCTTCTCCTCTCTGTTTTATGCATATGGGATTAATGAAAATAAATAAATATCTCACGAGCTATTAAAAATTCAGAAATAATCTTATATCATGCGTTATAAAAGCATCGTTAGATAACATTTTTTTGAGTGCATGTTTGATAAAATGACGAAATTCTAAGGAACTTAAATACATCTATGATATATATGCAGTATTTCTCTATTCATTCTATTTAATTGATTTTTGATGGTGTTTTGTTCATGAAAACCACATATTAAATTATTGCACAGTTATAACTCAAAACTGTCGGTGTTAATACATTACTTCAAATTTAATCCATCACATATTTCCTGAACTTCGAAATTTATATATGAAATCATAAGTAACGGTGGAAAGAGTATACCACAAATAATACAAGATCAAAAGAAGTAATAAAAGCACACGTCGAGCGTGCAAAAACGAATCTTTAAAGAACATACCTCACATTTTACCTTTGACGCAATTACTCAACGTACCAAGATATTGTAGAGACCAACTTTTCGTCTGCAAGTATGAGTGTGTGTATGTATGTGACTATCGCGACACATTCGCTTCACTATTCGGCGAGCAGCCACACCATAAGCACACACCTATCCGTACCCTACGTGACGACGAGGATAAACGATCGAGGCTTCTCTTTCTGGCGAGACTGAGAGACACATAAAAACCCAAGGCTGCGAAGCTCTCGACATTCAAAAGACGTACTCGCATGGCTTTCTACACTACTACTGCCGCTACTACTATTCCGAGATTTTATTCCTTATAGCAATATTGTCTTTTTTTTAACCGTGTACCTCTTAATATTTTTATTTAAAGTTATGATTTCATACATTTTCAATATCTGCAATTTTTCACAATAGAACCAAGGTATGATTGGTAAAGCATGAAACAATATTATATAAATAGAGATATTCAAATTATTCTGTACTAAATTTTTTTATGAGGAAAAATATTATTAATTGACTCATTAATGAGCCATCGGTAGTGAATATTTATTTATATCAGGTAAATGATATCTAGCGTTGTGTAGAAACTCTTATTTTTATGAAATAGCATATATAAATGAAACTTTTTAGATATTTTATTGAGCAATAAAAGAAAAATCGCCGAAAAATAGTGTCATTCAAAAGAAAGCATTACAAAAAAAAATACATACAAGCCAAATCTTCCGTTAAAACCGCGCGTAAACTAACGAGTCATATTTATTTGTATATAAAAAAACTAATGAGCCTTGCGACCAAGATAACTGTTTCATATTATATAACTATAGCATAGCATCGAGTATTCATACACACTCGCATGCTTTGACTCAGAAGAAAATGCAAATTAGAAAAGCTTCAAGCGCACTTTTTCTTTCTCTCGTATACGTATAGAGGCTTTGTGCGTCGCTGTGGGGCGTCTTAGGATTACGAAAGGCGTCTGCAAAAACGTCCCAAGCACTACGTAAATCTTCGATGCGCGCGCCCCCAGAGAGGCTGAGAGCCTTGAGTCTATTGCGCCGAAAATTAAATTTGCCTACTCGAATTTTCCCCAAGCTTGTGGAGCTATGACGAAAAAAAGTTAAGGGGGAAATCAACATGCGTCGGAAGGTAATTTGGATTTATTGTAGGAAGTTTTGTTCTTACGTATCTTTACTTTGTCTAGGATAATAAGAGGAATATCAATTTTGATGTAACTGATCCAAATAATTAGTATTGCTTAGCTTAGTTGCTAAGATTATGATGATAAGTGAATTTAATTGATGGGAATAAGTCTCAACTTAAGTGCTAGAGTTCGTTCAAAGGTAATGCGATACGAGTAGTAGGGTGTGGTACAGTATAAACAAGAACAGAAATTGATTAGAAGATAAGTATTTATTGCATATGCTATTCATCCGGCATAAAAAACCTCAGGCCTGAGTGGGGAAAAAGCCTGCTGAATACAATGCATTACATTTCAGAGTAAATGATTATAAAAGACAGTACATTAATCGCAACACACGAAGCCAGATAAAACGGTTACAGCGCAACACGGTGAGGTCGATTAGGTCTGCTTAACCTGTACAAATTTAGGTTTTCGGTGGGACAGAATGAACGGATAGATGAATGGAGTTGCTCGCTTACCAGCTTGACGCACGCAAGATACCACCGATGGGTAGGTGTGTAGAGAGCGGTGAGAAGTGTCCCTGCCTTGGTAGCGCGAACGTAGCTCAAACGGGGACAGCCCTCACTAACGTTCCTAGCTGCGGTTATCCAAGAGAGAAAAGGCAGAAGACCCCCCCAGAAGACAGAAGTGCCTGCTAAGGCAGCAGGCACTCCTGTCCTTAGCTCAACTCCAAGGCGCCGCTGGTCGTTGCGAGTAACGGATTTAGTGCACGTCTGCACTAGCGCACACGCAACACACATACTCATACACACCCAAACGCACGCAAGTCGCGATAGAAATATAGGAAGCGCGTAAAAGAAGCGGACACAGTCGCACACAACACCTCACCGTAGTCACGAGGAGACTCCGTCGTGGAGACGAATGATCGACAGCAGGAGCCCGCAACGTACTTTTCCTACTCTGTGGACCATCGGTAATGGCCCAATCCACGGACGCGAGGGTGTAGCCATTTAGGGTCCACCGTGCAACCCGTATTTGCCGTTTATGGGTATACGCGAAGAGCATGCCGGACATGTAGCGAGCACATGTCGGGTTTTCTCCACACGTGCCCCACATACCCTCAGGACAATGTTTATTTGGATACTCGTTCGAGTACGAACGCGTCGGGCCTGCCGCTTTCACCCTTTTGTCATCCTCTTTCATACGTCCTTTACGAGATAGACATATGATGGGGCCATTATTGCCGGACTCCTGATTGCTAGAGCTATAAATCGACCCTATTCTATATAAGGAGCGCGTATGGCGCGAACAAGTATATAATAATGATTATGATATAATTTGATTAAAAGAAAGCATTCATATAGCTATTATAAAGAAATTATAATCTTATAAAGTATTGATGATATTTACATCAGATTATTCTATTTCTCACCGACAAAGCAAATATAATCAATGAATAAACGAATGAAAATAGTGGGTCTGAATTCGAAAAGCTTTACTGAGATTACCTGTTGCCAGCTACAGGTTCAGCATCACTTGTTTATTCTATAGCGTTCGGGTTCGCCGGAGGTATTTACTTGTTAGTTTTAGGCAGTGCTGCTGCAGTCTCGCAGCCTGCCACCGTCGCCTCCGGCGCAAATATCAGTCGTTCAGCAAAGCCCATTTAAGGCGAGTGCTTCTACGTAGCATCTCAGCAATTCTTCGCACGCCTACGGGTTTTAGCGATATAGTGTTTGCAGAATGTTATATGATTGCAGCATATAAGTTGATTCATTTTATAAATATAGTCTTTTGTGTCTATTGAACGGCTTTGTTTTGAAATTAAATTCTTTATTTATTAGTAAAACGATCAATGAGAATAAAGTTTGTAATTATTCAAAAAATGTTCTTATTTGAAAAAACTAATAAGTAATAATTCCGGAAAAATCGAATAAAATTTCAATTTTCTATTAGTAATAATAAGTGGAATTTATAAAGTAACGATTCACGTAAATTCAAACATGAATACTATCGGGTTTCAGTGACACGTATGAGTCTTCCATCTAATTCTAACCATGTAATTTATTGTAGCGGCAGAACATGGATTAAAATGTAAATTCGAAAAGCGATTGCAGTCCAGCTACAACGAACTGAACGTGACTAGAAATTTCATTGTAGAGACTGTGATTAAACGTTGTGCCCTAAATGCCCAATTGATTTGATAGATGTATATGAAAGTGCAACATTTTGAGTTCTATAATTCCACAAATCAAAGTTAATTGTATTCTTCTACTCAAATATTAAAATACATTTGTTAAAAATGAAACCAAATTTTTCGAAGCATAAGGATTGAAAAAGATTATAGAATCCTAAAACTGATAATAAAAAGCAAACAAAAGTTCTATCTTGGAAAATAAAAAGAAAACGTGCAGACCAATCTATGTAGAGAATACGAGACGCAGGCTGGTCCTTACGCACGGCTTAGCGCAAAGTAGTACGAGTGGTCGTATATGCACACTCGCGTAAACCATGGGTCCAAGTACCATTTCAGGGAAGGAGAAGGTACAACAAGAGTAGCGGTTTGGTTCGGCGACTCGCATCACGTGTCTGAAAGAAATAGCGCCACGCAGGATATGGGATGAATGTAATGTTATGGTACGTTGACCATCACGGCTCATGTGATGCCGCGTGTGCACTACCCTGAATTTACTCGTCTCTCTCTCTTTTTTCCACTCGAACCACCCTCCGACGGTTAGAGAGAATAATGTAATGTTACATTGTGGATTCTTGATAAGGGCTCCTGGCTCGAGAGCTTGGTGTCCTCAGAATAATTTATGGTGTTTTCCATACTCAGTTCGTTTCTAAATACTCCCAATTAATATTGAACGTATTCAGTATATCGATAGATCAAGACACATTCAATCTATTGAGTGAAAAATATATTTTATAATCATATAAATGAATTGTTGAAAACTTTTCAACAATAATTTTAAGCAGTTTTCGACCTTGCTTTTGACAAATACATGATTATTGCTTAAATAAAGTTTATCATATTTAAAATTGTTAACTTCTTATTAAAATATACGAAGCCCGACAATGAAAATTTCATGTTTCTCCGATTCAGAACAAAGATCTAAAAGGATTACAGGAACTTCAAGAAGCAATGTCACTAGAGAAAGAAAACGGAACCAGAGAGATAGAAAGAAGCCTATTTTTCAGGGTTTGCCGAATTTTTCGAAATCGTTTCATTGACTTGCAAAGGAGAAACATGTATACAGGAACGACGACTTGGCTGCGGGTGGAAATACATTTTTAGACAGGCGGCGGAAATTCATGGCAGCTCTGGGGCTTATCAAGAGATTTAAGTTTCTGTCGGAGCATAGATTATACAACGTTGGTGGAGAGGAGTGGCCTTGATAGATATATAGCGAATGAAAGAGAGAGAGGGGGGAGAGGGTGAAGGGAAGGTAGCTTGAAAAAGAAAAGAAGAGATTAAGAGGGTAAAACGTGGCAGAGGATAGCAAACTCAGGAGAAGGATTAACGAAACTTCGCACTGGAGACCACCTGATCGATAGTACATAGTTTGTATTTGCGATTAAAAACTAATTACCGATTGCAGATTATGATCTAATTTCTAAAGCTACTTTTTACTGCCATGTTTCAATGATATCAAACCAACTTATCATAAAATTCTAAGTATAATCACTTTGATGCATCATTTAAAACATTAGTATTGAATACGTGTAACGTTATTAAACTTTTTTCTTTTACTTCAAGTGTCAGTTATAATTGACATAAACACATTTCTACTTAAAAACAGCTTGGGTGCAACAAAGCAGCTTCATAAAGTCTGACAGAAGCTAAGAAATTAAGCGCGCAATACGAATAAAAGACCACGAAACAGGCAGTTTCAAAATGGAAGAGAGAAAGAGAGAGAGAGAAAGAAACGGGTGGGGGAGAGCGCGAGTAGAGTTTAATCCTATATTGTAAAACGAGCGGCGACAGGCAAGTTTTCCACCATGGCCACTTGCTTTGTGTGCACGGCTTTTTTCTCCGTCGAGGCAGAAAGGTGGGGGACTATATTCTCTTTTTTTAGGTTCTTGCGTCGTCCATAAATAGACTAGATTGTACAGAGGACTAATCTTGAAATGCCAGACAAAAACTTCTTGTTTTTCGTATGCATGGCTAACTCTGTATGAGAGTTCTTATTAAAAAAGCCACAAAAGGTATTATCATTATGGTTACACAGAAGTTGTACTTATATAAGTTCTAAAACGACTTGTACGTTTAATTAACTATAAGAATCAATAGTCATTTTTAAATTCTTAACTTCATTTGTTCGATTTTTGTTATATTTCTATAATCATAGCTGACATTAAAAGTTGAAAAAATTACTCAGGAGATGTATTATATCATTCTACTGATAAAACAGCTATTTCATGCATGCAATAAGCATATTGTCTCCTTGTTAGCAAATAAGTATAATCAGAGTTCTCATTAAAAAATGTCTCGTATTAGATAGTGAAGATAATACATTGAAAAAAATTAAGAATGCAGATAATTATAATACTTAAATGACAATACGCCGACGTAGAATTAATAGCACATTACTATTCCGTATTTCACTTATCACACGAACGCTCGCGACGAGATTCACATATCGTGAGCGCATTTCGCTAGTTTCCGTGTACGTCACCTGCGTGATGAGACACAGTGAAGGTAGAAATTAGTCTGAAACACACACGTGACTCAAAGATATATGTATACCCGCACGGATGCATGTGTAACTATATATACGGAAGATGGCGTGATACAGACATTGTCGAGCTCACTTTGCACTTTGCACAAGACAAGTCATAGGAGCGTATCTTATTCGGGTTGGAATTTAACTTTACCTTAGAGTTTATGTGTCTTAGTATTTGTATGGAAATTTTCGCGTGCAATATAAGTACTCTTGATGTATAAGATTTTTTGTTTTCAAAGAAAATCTAAGTAAATATGGCGTCATTTTAGTAAAATTTAAAAAAATGTGATAGCATATATAATGTATAAGCATGTAACAAAAGAAACCTAGGGCACGATGATAAAATTAGTTGACATAATTAATCGTCGGCGCATTCTCGAAAATCCATCCAGACTGGCTTCTCTCTTTCTCTCTCGCTCTTTCCTTCTCTCTAGTGTACTACGGCTGTCCTCTAACGCTACACTGACTGTAAAAGAAGAAAGAAACAAGGACGGAAACTAGCGATAGCTATACATACTGCGGCTGAGACGGTCATACATTTATTTATGAACTACTATGAATAAATGGATGTTAGCCTTCTTCTATCCTACCTCTCTCCCCCTCTGGCTCTCTCACTTTTACATTCTCCCCACGTGCACACGCAAAAAAATAAAAGAAAACAAAATAATGACCAACGCCGTTACACTGATGCTCAATCACGTTGAATATAACGGACTATTCGAACACAGAATCTCGTCTATTTTTAGTAAATTTGAGTGGCTATAATTTGTATACAAATAAATATGAATGAGAAACATGTACACGATAAATGAATATATTATTATGATAAATTATTACGATCATTAATTAAAAATTAAAATTAAAATGTATACTTTCCAATACATGTCTTTAACTTTTTAATGTTTATACATGTACCTTATTAAAAAGATGCTCAAAGGAGAGAAAGAGAGAGAGAGAGAGAGAGAGATATTTACAGCAATGTACAAACAACTATAATTTCTACATGGACACTTAAAAGGCAGCCATGATGTATATGAGAAGTAAAACGGAATAAATAAAGTCGTTACGAAATGAAAGAAAGAAGAAAATGACATAAACAAAATGATGAAATGGGGAACCTTGTAATTAACGAATATTTTCAATAAAACAAGGAAAGAAACAGTAGAAAAAGCATATTGCTGGTCGCCGATGCAATTGACACCGGTATATAGTATTGTAATAAAAAAATACGTGTAAAAGTTTCAAAGGGAGTTTCGCGCACGCTCGAGCAATCTTCACCTGTTAAACGATATGCTCGATTCTCCGTGTACTCGGGCGTGATCCTTAACGAGCTCTATTCCCCTCATGATGCTCACTCACAGTTATTGAAAATATGAATAAATTTTATTCGTATATATTATACCACGAATATGAAAGATAATTTACAAATTATTTACACATTAATAAATTAATTTTTTTTGCGCGTACTTAAATGACAATTGACTTAATAACGTATAAAATACTTTAAATAGTACAATTTCTACAAAAACGTCACCACAGCATCAAACGATAATCGAAGAAGGAGAAGATAACAAAAATGTGACAATGAAGAAATAAAGAAGTGGGCAATAACGCTCGAGAGGATGAGGTGTACGTTCACAATGAAAGCGTCTTGATAAACTTTGGAGGCAAGTACCAGTGATAAAAGGATATTGTTCATCTCGAGGCATGAGCGCCTGTATGTTTGTGTATATGTGTGCGTGTATGTGAGTGTGTGCTAAATGGATGAAAGAGGAAAGGAGAAAGTTGAGAGCGGTTGTCAGTGGCTCGCAATATCGTGTGCCACCTGCTCACCGAGCAAGATTGAGGAGCACTGCGTAGTGAGGAAGCGCAGGCGCAGGGGACTTTATTGGCTTTTAAGACGGGCGTAATTAAAATGTAAAGGGTTGTCAGCCAGCCCATCCTTTGCACCAAACCATTCCCTCTCCCCTCTCTTGCTCCTTCTCGAGAGCTCTCACGTTATATAGAGACAATGAATCGCGAAATTGGCCAACGGATCACGCTCGAGTGCATTTGATGCTGTGAACGAGATAGAACGATTGCCTCAATTTTGTAAAGTCGCAAAAGTTACGAGGTTATCCTGAATTCGGTTGATTCTATCTAAGGATTATTCGAATCAGGGTGAACGTCACGTTTAATTGTCAAATAATATTAATCTAATTATAGTGACATCTGACGATAGCAATTTTACACGTGTAAAAAAACTCAAAACTAATTTTTATTCGTAAAAAATACCTTTCTACTTCTTAACACTTGATTAATGACAGCTATTTGATTGTAACATACTTTCACGTGAACATGTTTTAAAACACTAGTAATTTTTATGAAAAAAAATTGCATGCTTGTAAAATTATGAGACCAATACCGCATTTTTACAGAAAATTAAAGCCTCAAACAGAATGAGCTGAAGCAGTCAGAGAAGGATGCCTGACAGTAAAAAAATCTGAAGCTAAAAAATAATACAGCGAAATAAAACAAGAGCTATAAAGAACGAGGAAGGATACTAAAAGGGAAGCTCTTAGTCGTAAAAGACGAGAACGAAACAAAAATAAGCATGCACAGCCGCTCGAAGACGAACAAGATGGCGCGTGGTGGTGATTCAGGCTGAAAAAGTCCAGCTGGTGGACAGAGAAGGGTCGCGTAAAAGCTCGGACGACCAAGCGAGACTAGAACAGTCGTATAACATCGATGTATACGAGCCCGCGTATGCTCCTATCCCAAGTGATCCACGATATTTATTGCAGTTTACTTATATACACTAAAGCGGATGTAGCGCCAGAACTAAAATCTTATTTTTCAAGGGAAATAAAGTAGAAGCGAACATAATGTGAAATTGATGTTTTACAGTGATCAACGTTAGTTTTTCAATCCAAATAAATCTCCAGGACCATCTGCACAAAATTCGTATTTAGGTATATAAATCAAATCAATGTTAACACTAATGAAAGACAAATTACAACTATGGTAAATCATATTCGTATACACAGCAATAAAATCCATTAATGTTTAGTGCTTTTACAATTGAATTAATTATATTTGGACGAGAACACACTTGACTAAATCATGAGAAAGTTTACTGATTCTGTTAATAAATAAGCGAATAGTTTGTTAATTCAGAAATTTGTAATATGAATAAATTTGATCGGAAAAATAATACACAGGAAAAATACTTAGTTAACTCTGCTATCGAATTTAAAAAGATTTAAATTCTTTAACCATATGTACACAATATTCCATAAAAATTGTACTTTAAAGCAAACATTTACATTTAAATGATTTATATTTATTAAAGGAAAATCTCAATAATATAAAAAAATAGATGAAATGCGCCAGATAAGTCCAGATGGAAGTTTTCGGTGGATCATAAAGAATATTCCCATAGAACGCACGTAAAACTCGTCTTCTAGGTGCCTCCTCCCTCTGCTTCCACGAAAATAGCCGGCTTATACTATAGCACATGAGCATTATACGAGCGGGAGACGCATAGTTTAACCAATATTTATTGGAGCGCAAGAGTAGTATGCGGTGTCATGCAAGGTATATGTAGTCGTTTTTTAAACGGCGATGAGGAATAAGTAGGACTGACCGTGATGAGCGCGCGCTAGTTCCCATGCAATTTCTAGATAAATAAAATTATAGAGAAACAAGGAGGTTCTTACATGTCCAAAATATCTTTATCACATATCACATACCGTGAAAAAAAATTTGTTCGATTGTACATGAGTAATGTGACACTGGATCAGTGCTCCATCTACAGAGGATTATCCGATTTTATGAGCTATTCATCAGTCTTCAGCAGGCTTTTTATCAATAAAATCTTCAGAATGATGAGATTTTTTTTCGTCGTCGCTTTTTTAGGATTGGCTTTGGATGAGAATTTTTATGGCGCACTAATATCACAGAATTTTACCTTAACCAAAAAATACTAATTTATTTATAAGATTTATTTGTGTATGGAATCAAAAACTTTATTATTTATTACTTATTTCTATTATGTTGACTACATATTATAAATAGGTATAACTACGATGATTTTTTAGAATATCTTTCTTGGTAACTTATTTTAAAAAGAAAATTATGGCTTTTTTCAACGCTCAAGATGGAGTATCTTTTTCTGAAACAAAAATAAAAACAAAACAGAAAAACAAAAATGAAAATTTCAAAATACCTGAAGACTGAAAAGTTAAGCGATCAGAGATTACACATAAGCTCAAGAATAAGCTGTCCTCTTTTTTACATTCTCTCGTTATAGCCATACGTACACGTATATAGACTAAGGTAGAACTCGGTGCAATTTTTACTTTCCCTCAAGTGAGATTTCATCGGGCAACGAGATTGCTCGGTGACCTTACTTTGTATGCGACGAGACGTCTAATCGAGCTTTGAAATCACTATTTTGTTTTGATTTAATTTATCGTAACACGAGTGTATTAAATATGTCAATGAAATATTTATTAATCAATATACTTTCAATGTATTAAATGAAAAAAATTTAAATATTATTGCTATTTATAGATCTACAGAATCCAAGCAAATACGATAACAACGTTAATTTTAAAATAATGTAAATTCAAAAGAGGTCTGACTATTCATAGTTTTTACTACTTATAAACCTTATGTTAAAGATGATAATTTTTTGATTAACACAATATTTGGATCAAACGAAATATTTGTTAAATATAAAAGAAAATCGGTATTCGTAGTCTGTTGACAAGACTCTATAGGCTATTCAAAGTATTTCTTTTCATGGAGCAACGTCAATATGTGCTCGTTTTACCTCTTGCCATCCGTCCATCTGTATTTCCATCCCCAAGCTTGTCTCGTCTTCCTTTGATGTCTGAGATGTCGGTAAGCCGTCTGCATATCGATATATCACTTGAGGCATGGCTAACTATCACCTTCGTCTTATTCGAAGACTTGGTTCAAATAAGGTTAAGTGTCACACACGTCTCAAGGATTGCTTGTAATGCAGTCGTCGTTCTCGCTCGATGTCTAAGTTTCTCGTCGTCGAACGCCTGCGCGTACACGACCTTATTTTATTCATCGCTAGTGGGAAGGGTCGAGAAGCAAGGACGAAAGCTTCCGTGCCTTGGAACTTGTTCGCGGGTTGACGTGTCTTGAGATGTTGGGACTTAGAATCTGAACGTTAAGCATTCGCACTGTTAAGTTTCTTCACTGCATTATATATAGCAAAAGATACGTGAATATTTTACATAATGTATATGATTTATGAATGGTTAATTTTCTTACAAAATAATCCAAACGTAGAAGTTGTTACTTCAAAATACATATATTTTTAGAAATATCTGGAAAATGTCAAAAAGCTATTCACGCGTTAATTTTATCGTAATATATTGAATTCATTCATTTGTCTGACAGAAGGAATTTTCATTTTTTTTTCAGGTAATAATTGCTTCAACTTTACTAAATATGTGCAAAGCATATATACTAATGTAAGTACGAAGACTTGATTATAACTCAATTATATGTCTAATTGGTAATGAATTTTTAAAAACTTATAAGGTTTATAAATAATGCACTCGCTTCATACAAACAATCGAAAGATGTTATGTTTAACTTCATGGTCAATAACCAAACAATTACAAATGTTCAATTCAAGAAGTTTCACGATACATCATAACAAAAGGTATTTTGAAGTTGATCGGCATTCGTAACAAGATTACAAACCACATCAGTTGACCAAACCAATCTAGAGACTCCATAAGCAGTTTGGTCCAGCTAAATTTTCCAAAAGCACATATAGTCTAGCTTGGTGGCATCGACATCCCAAGCATTCTCATCGAACTAAGTTTCATTGTCGTTGGGGCTCCCAAGACAAGTTTCGCAGATGACGTCAGCCACCTCAGCGTAGTGCGCGACGGCGACGGCGGAGGAAGTGGTTGTCGGAAGAGTTGGTGGTGGCGGTGACGGCGCAAAGTCTTCAGGCTTCCGAGTTAGATTAAGCCGTGTGGCCGGTAAGCCACCTCCAGAAATTGCCGCTCCCTCGGATTTCATTAGTGTTTCGGATGAAATACCCTCCTGCAATAGTAGTTACCCCCGCGGCCAATATGCCATGAAAGATTCACGCATCTTTCTATATTCCCTTGACTTGAGCCTATCATCGTCTATGTCTTGAGCTTAGTCGAAGGAGAACTTTACGGAAAATTTAACAAATACAAGAGATAAAGATAAAAAGAAAAAAATTGTTGAAATTTTGATCAAAAGACTTCGGTAATTGAAATTTGCTATGTGATAGAAAATACTATTATAAACTATTCATGAAAGACGACATAGCTACAGTCTAGTACGAAAAGTTCGTACAAAAACCATCACTTACCACTTCTTATCGCAACTAACAGAGCTTATAAGTGTTAATACGCGGCTTCGTTGATTTACTATAAGAAAATTCAAAGATAACGATTATTACACTCAATAAACCAACAAAGGCGCCAGGTGGTATATACACAGGGAAAAGGAAGCCTGGCAGTATTGAGTAGAGATTCAAGTGGTGCGTCCCGGTGTTGAGGCAACTACTTGGGCATGTCAATAGGGCGCATAGTATCCTCCCCTTAAGAGAGAGAGAGAGAGAGAGAGAAAGAGAGAAAGAGAGAAAGATAGAGAGAGAGAGAGAGAGAGAGAGAAAGAGAAAGAGAGAGAGAGGAGGAAACGCTTAAAGATCTTTGACGCTCGATTGCCACCTCTGAATGCCACTTGAACTGCCCTCGTCGCCGACAATTTGAATATCGCCTGACCAAATAAGCGGAATTGGTTATCACCGCGATTGCCTGCTCTGAAACTGTGATATGGGTGTTTCCGTAGGTTCAAGAATTATTACACAGATTAATTTAATCGATTAATATATGGCATGGCAATTCTTCCTTAATATTTTGTTAATATGGAATTATATAAAAATATGTGAATATATCACAAAAAGGACAAAAAACGTAAACAATAAAAGTAATTTAAATTTAATATTTTAAAAGTGAATAGATATATACCTGTATTATCGCTATAATAGTTTTCAGTGATCAAAAACAAAAAATTATTCCTAAACAAATTTGTGAATAAGGACGAAACAGAAAAAGAATAAGAATAAAAGTCCGTAAAATAAGTTTTCTATATACCAACTGACACATCAAGTGGAAAAGCGTACTGAGCGAATTTTCAAGAATCCCCCAAGATTCGCTTACCTCCATTTTCTTTTGCGCGTCTAGTTCCATCTCTGACACGCTTGGTCTTTGACGTTACCTCTTTCCTTTTTATCCTTGTATTTATTTTTAGTTTCATCCTTCTGAGCGTGCGAGCGTGCAGCTTATCTTTTTTCTTCTCTCCCATGGGTCGTGTCACGAGGCTCCAGGGTCCCATGAAAAGAGAATCCGATTATCGGGGAAATTGAGGCGCGCGCGAGCGGAAATACAAGGATATTAGCTGTTTATCAGCGTGGTAGAACTATGGGGGAAGGGACGAATTGTTGTGCCCTCGTTAATTCCATCCAGGCATAAAATTAATCAGCTGAAATATTTCGTTCAGATAATAACGCCTCGGCGAGCTTGATTACGTAAGCTCCTTAACAATGTTTGTAAAACAAACCTGACTCGATGGATTATGTACTTGTTGTCTCTCTCTTCATGAAAGTTTTTCCAATGTAAATCCTTTATTTCTTATAAATACTTGCAAATGCACATTAAATCTTATTGTCATTGATTACTTTGTAGAATGATTTAAAATAACATTATTGAATAATTTTACATGATCTTTATAGAAAGAGTTTTCAATTACGTAGTTTATCAACGAAGCAAAATTAAAGATTTAGGAATTTAGAAAAGTTTGTTTCTAAGGTCTGTCTTTTATGTTATATTTAGTCTATCTAAACTATTTTTATCTATTAAAAACATTTAATGTAAATTCCGATGAAAAATATCTTCATTTCTCTGTTGATTTTTCTCGATAATTGTCGCTCATTTGTCAACTGGTGTTCAACAGAGCGACATCGTTCTCTCGTCAGGTACTTTCCTTCTTTTATTTTCCTTTAGCCATTTCCATCTTATTCTGTCACCTCCCTTTTTCCATCGTGAGCAAAGGACCAGAGCGAGTCCGGGTAATACTAATAGAATATCAGGCGAAATGTAATTACGGTTGGAATTCATGCTCCGGCAGAGCAAATAATTTGCCGGTGACGCTCACTGTCTGTGTGTATGGTAACGAGAGGATGGTGCAAGGAAAGAAAGAAAAAAGTGCGAGAGACGACGGCGCGCCCAATAAAAGGCGAAAATTGGGCTGGTGAAGAAACGCGTCAGGGGAGACATGCGACGAAAGAATCGAGACGGAAATTACCGAGGGGAGAAAACATTTTCTTTACTGATCAATGACTTAATCTTTTAAAATGTAACTTTTTGTTTAATTTTGTTGTCTTAACAGATAATTTATAGAGAGTTTATAATACTATACTATACAGCAATTGAACTACGATAAAGAGACGATATATTCATCCTTCATATATGTTAAATTTTAGGGTTGCAAAGTATCATTTTTTTTAATCTATGCCCAAGCCATAAACCTATGTATGTGTATAATACACATGTATGTGTATAATACACATACATAGGTTTAGCAAGTCATTTATGTTTTCCAGGGAATCAACAATGAACCCCGATGGTCTCTCTCACTCACTCTCTCTCTCTCTCTCTCTCTCACTCTAGCTCTCTCTCTCTCTATCTCGTGGTGGTTACTCGTCAGCACACTGTAATTCCAGCCAAGAGTTCATGGGACAATCGGCTCGTTCTTTTCGTATTTTCCTATACATGGGAAATCGCGATCGAGAAACCATTGCGTTTTTGTATTGTTTGAATTCCAAGAGCTAACGAGCAAAAGTATTAGTATTCGATGGACGAGGAATTAATCGTCCTATTTACAAGTTCAAGCGTTAAATTTGGATGAGGGAAATAAAAATTTAATTATAGTTTTTTGATTAATTATTGGTTTTATTTTTTTAATCTGTTTTGCTTTCCGTCTTTTTTTGTACGAAAATTCTGCAAATTTTAAGAAAAATATCTGTTCACTGGTATAGTTGTCACCGACAAATTCATTCTATAGACAACGTCCATTCTGTCCTCTTTGGACTATCGCAAACGAGTTAACATTCGCGCACTTCTGTTCTCCTATAGCCACTTTGTCGATATTGCCTCTTTTCAAACGAGCCGTTTTGCTCGTGCCTTATTTTCCTCGCTCGCGTCTTTGTTCTTAAATCTTGCCGGGGCGTCGAGTATCTGGCTCGAGTTTGTTCGAAGCTAATTGGAAAAAGCTGCTCCTTCAGTCTCTCTCTCTCTCTCTCTCTCTCTCTCTCTCTCACTCTCTTTCTCTCTATCTATCCCTGGCTACTGAGTTTTATTATCTTAAGAGAATTAGCAATATATTTAAAAAGCCATTACCAGCAACAACTGCTGCAAGTGTACTTAAAGTGGAGCGGGTCAATTGATTGCATCGCTGTACCGACGGAAGAATTTTACGATTGGATGCCTATAGTAAAAGTTTGCTGAAAGCTGCTTCGTTGTCCTATGTCTTGTTTATAGATTATCCTCAGTTCGTCGATTCGGATTTTGAAATTGGTTCGTTATGCGATTGTATCCGCGATGATTCTAACTTACATCAAACTTAAATAAGAGATTCAATTATGAATGTAAACATATATTTGATGTTTTTATATTAAAGATAATTTTATATTGGTCTTTGCTATTGTTGCGTCGCAACAGCGTTTGAATAGAGTGAGTGCGCACGCATGAATAAGAGTGATTGTATTAATGCTGTCAGTAACTCTCGATTTGCATAAAAAACGGTGAATCGTGACAATGCGTCAAAAGGGTTTGCATGTCGACACGCATACTCGAACTCTCTTCAAGTCAGTAGCGCGCCTTTGCCTTTTGTATTAACATGTGTGCATGTCTCGTGCTGCATCCTTTCTTCTTTTCTCTTATCTTTGTCGTCCTTAATTTTAGTAATTACATCTAGTCTCGGAATAACGGGCTGCATATTAGAAATTTTATATTTTCGCGATTTTCTGCCCTTTTCTTTGCATGTGCATGAACGAGTGTAATTGGTGTAAGTTAGTGTGCATGTGTTGAGTGTTCAGAGTCTCATAGGCGTCGTCCTTTGTCATAACGCCTATGTTCTCTTAATGAGAAAAAACAACCCTTTGGTGTTCGTCATTGTGACAGCACATGTATTCTCTGAATGAGAAAATTACTAGATTAAAGGTGTTCGTTATTGTAACAACACCGGTGCTTTCTCAATGAGAAGTACTTCTAATATCTGTGAATGTGTTATGTGTGCGCTAAATCAATTCATTGTCACTTGGTTGAAAAATTTATTGTAAACCGCGTGCGATATAACAAATCTAGCGAACGTGCTTTTCATTGTACCATACATTCGTGTTGAGTGCACTTCAATAAATTGGGTTTTTTATGCCGTTATAGGCTTTTTCCCATTATGTGCGCGTGTCTAATCATTTCATCCATAATAATTCTTTAATTAATTTCAAATGTTTAAAGCGATAGAAAACTAAATCGATGCCATCTAAGGCAATGGTTTCACAAGTCAAAACAGCTATATTAATCTCTTTATATTGCTATATATACATATGTAAAAAAACGTTAAAATGTGCGCACCTTTACTCTCGAAGAAAACATGACAAAAGAAGTAGGATAGACCCTTTAATGAAAAAAGGACCGAGCAATTAAAATTCGGTAATGACGCTCAGGAAAAACCCTGCTAAGATTCATATGCGCTTCACATACCTGACACACCGGCATCTGTATTGTTTCTGGAGAAAATGTTAAAGTAGGCATGTTTGCGTAGAAAAAAATGTGAGCAGCACATATAAAAACAGATTGTATAGCAATTAAGGGTGTAATATCGAGGGAAGAGCGACATTTTTGTTTCCTTTTTTTTGTTTTAAGACCTCTTAACCTTCGGTGGAACTGATTTTCTTAACAAGTCCAGGTGCTCTATAGTTCGCGAGCACTTCGTACTCGATCCATGAACGTGGACTTGCGTTGGAAACATATCGTGATCGTAATAGCTAAAATTTACAGATTCAGGAAATCCTGGAGGCTGTAGACCTCGCGGGGAAAGTTTACTTTCAAAAAAATTTAGGTCGACATACATGAAAGGAAGATTTGGGCTGACCTTTGGACGGTAGGCTGGTCAACGAGAGTGCAAGTGAGAGAACGAGAAGTGGGAAGGTGTGGCGAAAATGGCCCAATAGGAGCAACAATTCTGTAAAACTTTGGCAACAGCTACGAGAAATGAAAAGGGGGCACTGAATTCTATGTTAAGGATCTCGGAAAGTAACTGAACAGTATTGGTATACTTTCCGACGTGGACAAACAGGTCCAAGTCGCTCTTCCTTGTAGTGTTTCCTATAGTTGTAAAAAAAACATTTTATTTTCGTTTGAATAATGGTGTTTGTTTCTTTCACGAAAAAGTTGGCGCTCAATTTATCCTTGCTCAACTTCACTCTTTACAGTAGATATACAATTTTTACACATTAATCGAAAGTTGAGTTTGTTTCAATACGTGTTTCCTTATAGTAATATTAGTGGAAAATATTTCTGCCTTATTTAGAAAAATACTTCTGAAATATTACTTTGAAATAATAAATTATCTTCATTCTTCTGATAGTTATAATTAATGATGAAACCTCGAATTATTTGACTGAACATTATAACTGTCAAATAGTACATACCTACAGTCTGTAGAACGAGTACGTTTTATTATGCAAACAATTACCAAACAGCCTTTTTCCATTTGTGTCGGTTACGTATTTCAGGCTTATGTATTTATCATTATACTTATTTATATGCAATTCCTGTTAACTTTACTTTGCTATTTGAAATGGACTTGCCAGCTACAGTAAGTCTATTTCATACGTATATCAAGCAAACGTAGAGGTGTTTCCTGCTTTTGACATGTGATGATTCATCGTTCCCCGGCCATTTGACTCAGCGCGGCTTCATTCCTGCTTGTCTCCGGAGACACCAATTCCAATTGGCATGGCCCTTTGAAGCTCTTTGAATATTGTCGGATTATAAACTTATATATTAACATTATCAATATTTTACTACGTTTTACAATTGAAGAATTACAGAACTGTAACGTCTACTGTTTACAAATATACTTATAGCTCCTTTCACTTCAACAAATGAATAAGAGTTTGTATCTTTCTTGTAAATGTAACGGTTTGTTTTTACTTCGGCTTAGAACAGAAGTACGCGCTAATATTTGAAACGTGAATAAAGTATATTACGTTTATTTGATTATGGAAGAGGACTTGGATTAAATTTTTCCCTTATGAACCTTATGAAGCAAGTTAATAATAAACAAAATTAATAATAGTATTCTCTAGTTTTAAATCTAACTAAAAAATAAATAAATGTTGGCAGCTGGTATTAACATAATAGTGCGTTTGGTGAAACTATGCTTACGTCTCGCGATCAATTCTGTCAAATGATTTATTCAGGACGTGATCATTAATGGGAGAGCATTATTCTCTCGTTAGAAATCAATAGGGGCTTGTTTCCAGTAGATACACAAGTTTAATCACGTTTAAAATCGGCCTGTAACAATAAATCTGGCTATAGCTTGACAAACGAGATTCCGCGGGGATAAGATGGATGATTACTGCATTGTGTGCTACAATTTATAATTTGTTATTATGATTTTTTACGCAAGTCATATTCTATCCGATGACAGCTATAATCATTTGAAATATTTTTTAGTACGGCTAAGTATTATTTTGGTTCATTACTTTTGGTTCAATTGTCTTGCTATTGATAACAATTATTACTGTTAATAAAGAATTATTTCACTGTATTTATTTTATTCTCATCAATTTTCGTCAAAATAAATATATAGACAAATTCAAGATAATTTAACACTTTCCGACCGCCGGTCTGGAACAGTTCAATTGGGCACTTCACTGTAGGGTCATCGTTTGTAAGTGCGTATATGTGTGTGGATATGAATGATTAAAATAAAAGCTATGGCAAAGGCAAAACGAACTTAAGGGATAGTTGTAATATATTCAGAGCCACGAATGATTATTCGTGCGAAAGCTCTTCTCCTCTCCCTCACTCATTCTCTCTCTCTCTCTTCATCGTTGTGGCGGGCCACAAAACCACGTCGACGCATAGCAGCAGCTAGAAGGGCAGCAGCATCCCATTCGCTTTAGTTACGACGCCAATTCCATTGCTCTGCTGTGAGCGGCATGTTTGATCTCGTTACCTCTTGGTTGGTACGACGACAATCAAGTTAGCCTTGTCTTGCCAGCCAATTCTTTTTTTATGCTTGTTCGAGCAGCTACTTTAGTCAGTTTTGCTATGGAAGGCCTAACGTTGTTGAGTTTATTGCGATGGCTCTAGAGTCTGCAAAGTTTAATTTGCTATTAATTGATAACATAAATACACCCATACGCAGTCGAAATACACAATAAGCAACAATAACATGAAATTTATTCAACTGTGTTCATAAGATATCTGATTTTGCATGAATATTTGCCACAAGGATTATCTCGTACGAACATTAAGAATTTCGAATGAATGGACGATCATCTTTAGGAATAGTGAAGTTTATTTTCAAGACGATGTGTTAGAGGGTCGAATAGCAGTAGCAGATCGTTTATCGAAGGGTGCGAGGGGATTCTCAAGATATGTAATCTACGCGTTAACGAGCCGAGGACGTCGCCAAGAGCTAGATAATGATAATGATGATCGCTCGAGATTTACGACGATCGAACCGTATATATACTGCAATGCCCACAGAGGGGGGGGGGGGGTGGCCTGCACCAGACATGATTGTATATATCGGTGAGTATAACTTCATTAATTCGATGGTGCGAGTCACGTCAAAGCATTAGCTTAAGCTTATTACGCGGCTGCTTTGATCTAGTGGATAGTAATTGTTAAGAGCTACCTTGTGTGAGATTACTAATATATCCTGTGTAAATTTATCTCTTGTTTGTTTCTTCTGTCAAGCAATGAATTTTTGAAAACATATCCTGAATTTTAAGTGTTCAATAATATAATTATAACGAGGCATTATAGTTATAGTAAATTACATCGTAATGATCAAATCTTACAAATTAATTTTTGTTTTAAATAATGTTCCAACATTTATTGTAAATTATGATTCATAAATTATAACGGCACAATATTCATGGTGAGTTTATCAACAACATTGGTTATGGTTATATTCGATAAGTGAGAACTAAATCGCTTACAAGAATCAATTATTGTAACAGGATAAGTCGTCACACGATCGTTTTTTTTTCGTATCAAGGGCCTAAGGTGTCGTTAAGTGATACGACATAGACCTTCGCGTCTATAGGGCATATAACCACGTACGGAAGAACGTCGACATCCACACAGTAGATTTATGACGGCGACGGTCAGTGCTCGACACATGGTGTGTGATAAGGGCAATGTTATTGCCTCGAAGGAGCAGGAATTCCGGGGAGACGCCGGACACAGTGCTTCTATCGAACTGAGAGCCATAATAGGAATTCGATGATTTATTCAATAGTTCGTCAATATTATTCATTTTCAAATAAAATGATTTCCTTTATTCCTTTTACTTGATTGATTTTATCATAAAGTACGTAAGATTTTTAATAGTTCACGTAAAATCAATATCTTCCTCTTTTTTCATTAAGATGAAGTTGGCAAAAGAGAAACAATTAAACGAAGGAAAAACAAATATTTAATCTGCCTCGTAATTCGCCGTAAGGTTTCATGAAAATTCCCTGGAGTGTAAATTCTTGGGTGGGGCTTAGAGAAAAAAAATCTCACCAGCAATAGGATATAAAAGAAATGGAAAAAAAAAGAGAGACAACCATGGTGGCGCCGAAACGCTTTGCTTTACCTTTTTTTCGTTTCTTTTGGCGCAATTTATTTCGAGGAGCAGGACAAATGTTGAAAACCGAGGGCGACGCCTAATAATATAAGCTTCAGATAAATGAGCACGTGCTCAGCGACCGAGTCAGATTTTCTCTGGTGCGAAAAAAAATTTAAGAGTGAGAGAAAAATTACGGAGAAACAATTGTCATGCCTAAAGAGTCTTATAAAAATAACAGAAAATGAGAAAATAGGCTTTATCGTATACTAAATGAGACTTTTTAAACGTAAATTTGTGAAGAAAGCCGACATGTTACAGTTGATTTTTAATATTTTAAAATATGAGACTAGCAATGTCATAATATTGAAGTAACTACTGTAAAACTGTATCACTGTGATAATACTTTAATTACATAAATATCATGGAAATATTTCATATTCCTTAGTTATCGAATTTCATAAGGTGCATCGGTACATTCAGAAAAGAGATGTGATGAAGCGACTGCAGAAGTCAAGGATGAAAGCAAATTGTAGAAGATCAGCAAAAGTAGGTAAAACAGTATTAGCGAAAGAGAGAGAGAGAGAGAGAGAGAGAGAGAGAGAGAGAAAGCCGTACGAGCACACAGAGAAGGGACCCTTAAAAAGTTCCAAATGCTTCCCTCTTCCGCGCCAGCAAGCACGAGTTGTTATCTAATTTTCTTCTCAACACTTCTTCGATTTATTCGCCAACTTCTCGACGCATTACAATATGCTGCTAACGGCAGAGGAGCATCTCTCTCTCGTTCTTCCTCTTCACGCGCCGTCTATTTGTCTGTCATCGTTCTTCGATAGCCTCCCTCCTTCCTCACTTTAATTTCTCCTTTGGCAGACTCCCAAGGCTCCGCTTATACATTGCCCCAGCCTCTTTCTCTCACTCGCGCGGAACATTGTTTTAATGGATTTCTTTCTTTCCTTTTCTAGCGCCACCACCCGTCGTCGTCGACGACTCTGTCTTGTCGTCGCTGCCTTCTTCTTTGCATCCTAAAACTCTTGCCGCGCCGTTGGTTTATTGCTTCAGGGGATTAGTCCTGATTAATTAGAGCGCTGATGTTTTAACTGAATACTTGTTTAATTTCTTTCGTTTGAGTTTTCGAGAGATGTTTTGCCCGAGGAAGTTTTAGACTTAATGAAACTTTTTTTAGGGAGTAAACTTTATATCTGTATTTATTTATGACCGTCGAAAATTCAAACGAATAGCCCTTGATTGAAAGCTTATAGTTAATTGTATGAAGGGTATTCGTTAAGTCTGTTTACTTATATAATAAAGTCAATTAAAAGTGAGCTATTAAATTCCATGAAAATAATTGCTGGCTATGATTTTTTCGATGAAAACTTATTTGCTTACCAATGAATGAATATTGACGTATTGACATTTTGAAAGCAACTTAGACAGATCGACAAGGTATACATACGGTCGATCGCAAATGGAATTAAAAAAAAAGCAATCGAACATATACGCTACATACTACGATCAGCCATCTGTCTCTAACACGAGTATAGCCTCTAAGACAAATGCTTTCCAATCTGTCCTACCGCCGGCATAGACGTCCACCACAAAGGAAACGTCCAATGTGTTTACGTGCCGCGCATGCGGCCACCATGGGCTTTTGCGCTTTTCGTCTTTCTCCCTCTCTTAGCTTCGCCATGCACAACCGACTACTTGGAAACTATTTTAATTACGCACCGTGCTGGGACGTTTTCTCGCTACTTAATTTCCACACTTGTTGAACTATCCTTTTCACGACGTTGAATTTATTCGGTATTTTTTTGTATTCTCCTTATTTATATCAATGAACTGTTCAAATTCAGATTTGTGATTAAGATTATTTAAAAATATCGAAAGACGATACTTAATAATAATTATCTCATTGCATATCGAATTTGAGAAACACAAAATGATAATAATAACACATTTTTACTTCTTTATACATAAAGAAGTAAAAATGTACAAGTTTTTCATGTTTGTTATTTGAATTGGCATTTTTGCCTAAAATTGAAAGAATAGATTCAAATTCCAATCTTTCCAGCGTTACCTCATCTTCTCTCATTTCTTTGCTCTCAACAGTATTTCATTCGGTATCTTCTTTCTCTTTGTACTAGCTTTTCTCTCTTTTTCTTTCTCTCTTTTCGCGCTTCTATCCTTACTGGCAGCTAGCTTCCGCCCCATTCGCTCCTTTGCGCGCCAGAACTATTCTGAAGCTCTTTTATTTCACGGGGGAGGATCGCATGGAACGCCAGGAAAATTCGGCTTGGAATGTCGATGAAAGCGCCTCGGATGAGGAAAAAAATACGCGCCAGCGAAAGAGTAGTTTTGGAGCGAGTTTTGAAAAAGGGTACAAAGAAGTTGCACTTTTAATAGAATAAAAGATATTTCAGAAAGTACAGTTTTTCTTTTATAGGTCAATAATTTGTTGGTTAAAAATTTGCAATATAGTAAAGTATTTCATGCGTAATTCTATGAATATCAGAAGAATTCTATGGAATATAAATCTATAAAAAATGCAAAAAATGTTAGAAATCTCGACGAGTAAAAAGTGTCTGAACGCATAATTTTACCAATACCGATTACAAAATTAGTATTTGTAATTTTAAATAAATAAATATTTTCTTTTGAAGATTGATGATTCTTCAGAAAAACGTATTATTGAAACAAATCCATATCTAAAGACGCTAAGCATTAAGATAAATACTCATGCAATCTCTTCAAAGCTCTCTTCAAAAGGCAACAATTTATCTTCCAAGCCCATTCGACGTAATTCCAAGGTAGCGTCAGATTCAGCCGCGTAAAGAGCTTCAAGAGGAACTGATTGAATCCTTCCCTAAGGTGGCGCGATAGACAGATAGCCTGGAATAACTTGAGAGGAGAAATATGGAAGAGGTCGCGCGCGATGGAGATACGAACGCTTGCAAAATTGATGTATCTTAAATTTTTATTTAGACACTTGAGGTTCGTTTGAAGATGAATATTTCATGTGAAAATGTTTTAGCGAACGAGTGTTAAAAAGTTGATGTCGTCACTTTGATATTAACCTTATTACGACTGTATTATCTAATACAAATGAGATCGTATTCGAATATATATATATATATGTGTATTCTAAACCTTTGTTTGTATATTTGTTTACTTCAAATCTCTCAGTATAATTAATTAAAAATAATTTCAATAAAAAAATATCGTTGCAGATATCCTTCAAAATATTACTATAATGATAATCAAATGATATTACTAAACTCAAATGATTCATATAACTTACATCTTAAGAGTACCACTCTAATATTCCTTATATTCTATATCTTGCTTAGTTCTATTACCACTCTCGTCTTTGGCTGGTACAACAGTTTCAACTGCTTATTTATTTTCCGGTATCAACGAAGTTTACCGGTTTCTTCCCACAAAAATGTATAAATTAAAATCAAAATTAGAATTAAATAAATATATTTTTGTACATATTTTCATCGGTAGGAAAAAATAATATTGTTACATTAAAATGCATAGCTATTCCAGTTGGAGGTTCGTTTCAGCAAAAATTCGGGCTCCAATCCAATAACCTTCTTATAAGTTGGAAAACTCGTTTCGCCGTTAGGTGAAGGCCGTCAAGCAATATACACGGGGGCCAGAATCCTATCTGGCAAAAAAGACGAAACACGGGGCACTCGAGCTTTTGGAAATCGACTTACGGAAATCGCGTCGCGGCAACTGGAGCGTCGAGGCGTCGCTACGTCCCGAAGGACCACCAGAGTGCACAAGAGAAAAAGGAGGGGGGGGGAGGATAATCCCGAGGGGGGAGCTTCGATCTGAACGACCAGGAAGATGAAGGCTTGTTTTTTCAGGCTGCGAGGTATAAATAAACTGATGGATAGGTGCGAAGGACAAAGCACGAAAGGGAAAATAATGAGACATAAAAGTAGCTCACGTTTTGAGGAAAAAAATGACTTTGTCTTTGAATTCGAGTGCACACAATCCAAACTGGCAGTTTTTAAAGGGGTAATTTGGATGGTTTTAGGGTGAATATAAAATATTACGTCGATGGATAAACCTAAATTAATCAGCGGAGTTTATTTTGATTGCGACTGACGTTTTTATTGTTGAATTGTAATATTTAATGTCGTTATTAGTCACTTTATGGCACTCAAACATGAATATTTTAATAAAGTCAAATCAATTCGACAAAGAGGTTTTTGCACAACCTTCGTCGAAATAATTTTTAATGAATAAACTATCATAAATCACAACAGCTTGTTATTAAAAAAAAGAGAATCTGGCAGTGAAAAATATCCAACTTTCTATCTGTCTCTTTCTATTTCTCTCCGTTCGGCTAGCAGAGTATTAATTATGTAATTCGCGAAAATCCGAATATGCGCCACATGTTCTCGCGCAGTTGCCGTGCCTTCTGCGCCAGATAAATCACCAGTGGTACCATCCCATCTATTTTTTATTTTCATAAACCCTTTTTCCACTTCACGAAGAGTAGAAAGAAAAGTCCGACGTGCGGCAAATTAACCAGTTATAGAAGGACAAACGTAGGAAATGTGTGAGAGAGGGAGGCGTGATCGTCAGGAGGGTTGTGAAATATGACTGAAATTAACTGGTACATTAATTACTATTAGTCGCTATCAAAAGATTCATTTGACGTTTTCCCGACACCTACTATTTTACATGAAAAAAAGTGAAATACTTGACTTGACTATGTAAGGTAAATGTAAAACAAACACCAAATTTTAGAGAAAAAATTAAATTTACATAAAATGGTTCATTCAGAATATGAATTTACAATAATATGTATTATTTAGATTTCTTTTCTCCTTATTTTTTTACATTTTACAGGCCTTGGTTTTAAATGAAAATAATAGCTTTTGTGAACGTTAATGAACTTAATTTTATGTTCTTTGCAATGCATTTAACAGATAGTTCTCAAAATAGTTGCAACAATAAAAGCAATGATTGGACAAAATATTGTTATAGATTATAGTAGATGTATTTTTTAACAAGTCATAAAAAATTTTAGCGTAAAGTAAGAAATTACGACTGTCGTTCAATAAAAATATTTTTTATTGTACCATTAAGTATGAGCCATCGCAGTAGTTTCTATGATAAATAATTTCATTATTATTGGAAAAGTGAAATAAAATAAATTTTCAAAAAGTAACAAAAATAATTTTGCAAAACTATGCTTTATGAATCCCATTATTTTGTTTTCTCAACTTTTCTCTAACATTAATCATAGGTATAAATCATTAAATTAAAAATTAGTGAATGCACTAAACATATTTATCTTCCGATTCACTGTAATCTTTAACAAGCATAATCTCTGATACGTTATTTTTCATAGCTGCTTCTAAAAAGTCTAAATAAGCAGAAACCCTAGTATAGACACCCGCACCTTTTCCTTCCTCGCATCCGATTGGGCTGGTACTCAAAACTCCAATGAGAATTCCATTATATACTAACGGTCCACCACTATCGCCCTAAAGTATTAGTAAATCTAGAAAAAGCAATTCAGCAATATAATTCAATTTCATGAAGTATTAACTTACAAGACAAGCTCCTTCTCCGTAACTTTTTCGTCGTTGCTTAACTTGAGCACAGATATTGGAGTCGTAAATCGAGCGCATCAATCTATTGCATTTTCTATTAGAAATCACTTTAGCTACTGCATAACGTAATCTACCACTACTTTGGCCAACTTCATACGTATGATTTGTTATTTTATCAGTATGTATTTCGACCGTATCCCAACCATATCCTACAATAATTGCACTTACGCCGACGTAAGATGCATTTGCATTTGGTAATTTCAATTTCATTGAAAAAGTGTGTATTGATTTATTCGTAGATCTCGCCAACTATAGAAAAGTAAGTCGTTAAATCCATCATAAGGGATATGAAAAAATTTTTAAATGAATACCTTAAGTACGGCAATATCGGCAATTTCTCGACCCGTAGAGTTATCTTGTATCATTTCGTAATCGAATTCTTTCAGTATATAGACTTTTTCTACCTTGATTCGATCTTGAGACATATTGTCATCGTATAAGTCGATAACGTTCATTAATACTGTTGGTTGTTCAGAAAGGAATTCTCCATTTTGAGGATCAATAACACAATGAGCTGCAGTTATAACAAATTGATCTTTTAAGATACCTCCACCACATTTTTCTTCCTCATCGTATTGTAGAGAAACCGCGTACGTAAATTGTCCTCGTATTGCTAAATCTCCACCTTTTATTCCATTGAAATGTTTAGGTCGTCCAGTTTTATCTAAACAAATTTAACAGATCAAGTATTTTTTAACAAATAATTTGATACAAAGTGATAAACGAAGCGGTACGAGTTTTTTCACCCGAGTAGAATAAACATGCAGTATTGCTAAATCCTTAATTAAATCGTACTCTGAGTATTGCAGAAACACGGAAATACAATAGTCTAGCAACCGATACCGACTGTTCCCCTCACAAAAAAAGTAAAAGTAAAAAAAGAAACACCAGCCACGTACACAAGGGGGACACGCAGATATAATCTCATTCGAGGTAGGGAGGATAGCGGCGGGTGCAAAACGTGTGGCTACAGCTTCGAGCACGTTCGTGTTCGGGATTACGGCGATCAATGCGGTAAGCCTTGTTTGCTCCAGGTCCTCTCTCTTTCGTGGGTGGAGAGAGAACACTGACAACCCTTTCCGTCCAGTCGCGGCTTTCCCGTCGACCCGACACCTGGGTTACTACTGATCGCTCGTAATAACAACTGGATTAAACCAACTTTTCGACGATTTCCGGCAGAGTTGTGAATTCTTTTGATTAGAATGTTCTTCTTGAATTGAAAATTAAATTTGAATGAAATTTTATAATTGAGATAATTGGAAATTTACGATGACATCTTATACAAATTTTTGGAATAGATGATTGAACAGTAATAGAACAATAAGAACAGTACGTTTGAAGTAACTCAAATTTGTATACTAAAGCCCTAAATATCAGAACTCTTACTAATTATGATACCGATCGGATATTTAAACTATACTATTACTTTTGTAATCAGCTTTATACATGATATCCCTTGTAATATTCGTGAAAAATAACGTTGGTTACTGAGTAATGTGTCTAGCTATAATGTAGTGATAAAACCGAAACGATATTAGAACTTTAAAAAGTCGAAATTCAATGCTTCGTCTTTTATTTAATTAATCTATATAGTAACGTATAATAGAATTTTTTATTGAAAAAATTAACTATGTTATCAAAGATAATCTTCATTATTATGATTTATACTTCAATTATATTGTGGAACTTCTTATTGCATTAAAGATATGAATGTATTGACAACAAACATCTTGCTTGACTGTAACGCGGTTTATTAAACTACTTTTATTATAGTCGTTAACATCATCTCAACTTTTATAGGCAAACTTTTACCCTGATACTTGGAAATCGGTCCAATCGCTTTTTACTCTCTGGACGATACACGACTTTGCGGCAATATGGTATTTTGTAAAAATACAAACTCTTTCTACTTTGTCTATCGTATTTCGAATCTCTTTTTCTATCTGTTTACCTCTAATATATTGTTTTGCATGGGGATAACTAAAAAAATAAATGGACAAACTGAATAACGAAGTTTACTATTCTAAAATTTTACTAAAGGTAGTCAATGTAAGTAAGCTTTAAACATATTAAAATTGGTCATGTTTCTTTTGTTTTGAAATATGACGGTTTCTTAGTCTAGAGTAATGAAACTAATGACTTCTATTTTTTCGATGTTTAAGCTGTGAATAGCAAACTCGTTAATCAAGCATTTTACAAAATTCACGATATCGATATCACCCAGTAAACGTACATTCAAATAAATGCTCTAGTACATTACACGATATCCTTGAATAAAGTAGATAGTCAATATTCTTGAAGATATCCATCTGTATAGAAAAAAAACCTAGCAATCAAACATATAGACATACTTGACAGATAGAGAAAGAAGATCCTAAGGCAAAGCTTCACTCTCGCGTGTTCGCTGGAATAAAAAAAAATATAAAGCGGTCGTTTTCTGCATTGGTGTTCGAGTCGAAGGGCGCTCGTTCGGAAAGAGCAAAACGCGAGTGAGCTAGAGCAGCGAGGGAGGGGGGGGGGGTAAAATCATGAAGGGCTCCAACCAATGGGCCGGAAGCAAGAGAGACGGATAGCCTAGCAAACCACCACAGCTCTTTTCCATTTCCACTCGACCCTACTTATTTCAATAGCTTTTTCTTTTGGCTCGTTTGAATGAACCCACTGCGCGCCTAGTATGTATACGCCAACCCAACCTTTTCAAAGCGCGCATCATCTATATACTTCTCCTTCTCCACTTTTTTTGCCAAGCTGCTCTCTTTTGCTTAACAGACTCGGTTTCATACTGAAGGTGCCGCACGCGTTTTCCAAGCTTGCTTCCCTTTTTTCCTTTTTTCTTTTTGCGTTTCGCGCTAAGCGAGGGTGTAATATTGTTAGGTGACCGCTCGCGTATGAGATAGAAATTATCAAATTACGAGCTTTTCTTTGCATTGAATGTCGAACCTACTTTTCATTAATTACAAAACTTTTCTTATTATAACTGTATTAATAAACGTAACTATTTATTTGTTTATAATGACGGAATTACTCACTGAACGTTAGTTGACGGGAGGCCTTTGTCATGTGTAGTTTATTTAGAGAAATTAATTTATTTTTTACACCAAATACCTGTACTATACTTTTTAAACCGACCGATGAAACTAACAATATTATTAAAAATTTACTGATACACCACATTGTTAACCCACGATTATGAAAAGAAATTTTTTTGTAGTATCAATCGCTACATCTATTCCTATGTGCAATTTACAACTAGCGATACAATTTAACATCGAAAACAAGCGATACAGTATGTCGTGATCACTATGATGATTCATAATGAATGCGTCAGTATGTTTCATGCGTTGCTTTGCAATATTCATAGCTACATTAAATTTTCACACGATAAAAATGCAATAACGTCTTATCACTGTTTACATGATATTTTAAAGTCATATAGCAATGTCATACATTTATCCAACTTTGTCGTTTTTCGTGTGATACTGATACAAACCATCCATCAAAGAGAAATCTAGATTGCAGCGAAAGAAGAAAAAAGTGTATTGTCGAGCACATACAAAACCGTGAACGAGAGTATTTGGGCGTGCGCATTGACTTTTTATACACTCAGTTTTTTTATGCACGAAGTTACGTGAACAGGGCGCGCCATTGTGGCAAGCGTATGAATAAAAAACAAACCATAGAGATCTTTTTTATTTTTAGCTACGTAAATCATCGTACGTAGGGCAACGGTCCTTGGTGTTGTTTCAAACTCGCTTCATCAAGCATAAATGTTTTCTTGTAGGTCGATTTTACGTTTTCTTACCCCAAAGTCCCAGCTCCCCATTTCCCATCATGGCGCGAGTTTCTATTTAATATTTCCATCTTTTTCAATTAACTGCTCATCTCTGTTTTGTCTTAGTTCCAATCAAATATGATTTTGGAAAAAATAAGTTTTTTAAATATCAATAAAAATATTTTGCATATAGTTCGTGTTATATTGTTTCTACATAATTTCAAATGAACTAAAATAAGATGATTTAGACATTTCATAGTATAAAGTGACTTATTATAAGTAATAATATTAATTTTTATTATAGAGATATTGATAAGAACTATTTACGTTTTTGAGTATGATTATGACTCAAATCACAGTCCCAATGGTACCCCCAGAGATGCCAACGAAATTGTGAAGAGAAGCATATCATCTTCGTTAAGCTTATTCGTGAGTTATCCCCTGAGGGTGTCTCTTCCCTTATAGACATCGTTCTTTATTGTAGTTTTTTTCTTTTCTCTCTCTCTCTCTCTCTCTCTCTCTCTTTCTCTCTCCCTCCCTCGTTCATCCCGCGCGAAGTCTAATCAAGAAGAGTAAACCTGATGTGACGAGCAGTACAACTGGGGATCGATTGCCAGAAACAATTCGTTGTGCCAAACGAGGCGAAAGAAACCGGCAAATCAAAGAAGCGCATGCTTTCGAGAGAAACATTGAAATAAAATAATGGAGAGAGGGATAGAGAAAGAGAAAAAATATAGCCAAATACTAAAGCCAGAACTGTTGCATAGCTTGGAAAGTATATGTAACGACGGCTTCAAGTCGTTTTATAAAAGTTAAACGAACTTATTAGATGCTAAAAATACCTTTCAGTCTAATCGTGTCTAATTACATTTATATCGTCAAGTTCATATAATTTCATTAATATTATAAACATGTTTTAACAAATTGAAAAAACAAGAATATATTAACTTCATTTTACAATAATATATTCATAGTCATGTAATACGCACACACGAAGTGACTTTTTCTTAATGCGCTCCTATATTGTACCGCCTCTCTTTCTCTCTTTTTGTGCATTCATCTCTCGTTCTTCGTTAAATGCGATTGGTACTCGCTGAACATTCTCGTGGTATTTACAATCTTTATTTGATTTGCTCGATCGTAATTTCAGCGATTGCTCAACACGACGAAAAAGATAGAGGTAACAAAAAAAGTCTCGTCGTAGCTACGGTTCTCATTTCATTTCGCTTCTTCTCAATAAGAAAAACTTTGAATTCATCGCTCGCCGGCCAATTTTAATCATACACTCTACATTGCGTATATTACCGGTTTGTGTGTACTGTACTACCACTACCAGAGCACCAATACCATCACCACCAGTACTGCCGCCGTTGCCGCGGTAATCGAAACGCCCCGAGATTACCGGTGAACGGCAAAAGTGGAGGGCGCGCGTAAAAAAAAGAGAAATTGCGCCTCGATATAATCACCGACGGAAAACTCTATCCCGTTACTATGCACATGTCACTTGATTTTCTGAAAAGTCGATTTGTTTTGTTACTTTTTTCGAGATTTTCTAATTTTGTATTTTATGCAGGTGTAATGTATGTTTTTGTCTTTTTCAAATATATTTTTGCAAATTTGTGTATTATTTCTTAACATTTTATAATTGATTCGTGGATAAAAAATGGGAAAAAATAATATTGAATATGCCAATACTTTAACTGTATGGATACGATTTCCGACATAGTGTTATCCTGTGAAGAAAATAAAAGACATGCGAAATTATGAAACGGTAGGTTATATACAAGTACAAAAGAGAAAGTATGCTGCTGCTGACACGCTATAAGATAATCAATAAGACTTAGAATTCTCACGCACGTGCTATGTTCGAATGCCTACGGAGAAGGATATCTCTTTGTGAGCTTGATACAAGTCTATTTTTTCTTTTCCTAGCTCTTCTTTGTTCGCATTCCCTGTTGTCTCTAGCACGCCAAGCTTCACTTCCGACTGCAAGTGCGTCTTTTTGATTGAGCTCTCTCTCTCTCTCTCTTTCTCTCTGTCTTCCTCTGGCTAGTGAGATATATGTACGTATTCTTCAGCGAAAAAAGATACTACAAGCTCGGGGGATTGGTCGCACAATTTGGAATCTCCTCGGCTCATGTTGATCTTAGCTTTGCAACGAAAACTTACTTTATTACTGACAACGACAAGTTTTATATTTTTGCTGATTATAACTCAATGTTTTCCGTTTTTTCATCTCTTAAGAGTTTTATTCGCTTTGTGATATAATTAAGCTCCTTTCGCATACATACGAAATGATTTATAATTAGGGTTTGCCGTTATCGTTCTTAATACGATATTTTAAGAGGAACTCATAAGCGAAATATGTTAAGAAAAGTTATACAAGATATATTTTTCCAAAGTTCATAGCATTTTAATTAACACTTTATCGGAAATACCTTATTCCTTCCCAAATAACCCCAGTAGAATAAAACTTGAAAGATTGTCCAAGTCGCTTTGGTTCTCATAGATGCGTCGTATTCGTCCTTAAGACGCAAGGATTGCAGGAGATCGTGCTAAGGATTTACAGACGCATGCCAAGGCCTCTCACTCTCTTTCTTGACAAGACATATCGCCTCCTTTCCTCTCTCTCTCTCTCTCTCTCTCTCTCTCTCTCTTACGAGTCAAACCCTTCTCTCTATCGCTTCAAGCTTCCGCGTACGCGAAAGGCAAAGCTTCCATTCTACTGTCGCCCTTAATGGATACAATTCCTTCTGCAGAGAAACCCATGCAGTGACGTTTTATTTGCCTAGGTCTTATTTATGAGCCAACAATTTCAGTGTGCCGAGTTTTGCATGGCGATTACGAACGAGCCTTAGACGCCGTGATGTCTAGATCTATATTAATACGACAAATGAAATTTTATATTTTTCAAAATTTCTTAGACAAATGAAAATTATAAGTGAACATATTATGTTTTCAAACACAGATTTTGTAAATATATTCGTATGGATAAATAATTTTTTTTCATTTGTACAGGTAAGTTCTCAAACATTACGACGATGAACAACTATTTAAATGATGAAACAATAAGCTTAAATTTCATCGACTTATACATTTAACTACAAAAAGAAGATATCAAAAATATACCTATCCATCTCTAAAGTATGACAAATCCTTAAAAAATACAACAAAAATAATTCCTAAAAATAAATTAACATATTATAACCATAGATAACTTGCTCCATTCAACTTAAAAAATCAAAGTATGGTTCAATGTCTTGTTTAAAGTCCCATGCGCATAAACTAGAGCAACTAGAAAGCTGGGTATGCACGCACAAAAAAGAAAAAGAAAAGATGTGGCTCGAGGAAAAAAAGAGCATTCAGTCTCATTGAAACTCATTGCGAAGAACGCGAATGGGAATTCCGGTGGCGTTTATGCTGTCAGCAGGCGAGACTGAAATGTAAAAAAGGAGGCAAATGAAAACGGGTCTGCTCGGTACGGAAAAAAGTTTTTTTTGCTCTTTTAAAGAGTTCTCATTAAAGTGCATTCAGTTGCAGTGATTGTCGAGCCTTTTAATGCTTGCATTTGATATTTTTGTTCACTCTAAATTTGTTATTTCAAATTTCTCTTAATGTTGATTAGTTGATTCATACTTAACGAAGCTATTGTAAATATACTTAATTCTCATTTAATATTTGAAGTAAATGTTTAACCCTCTTTTATCATTTGAATAATATTTTTTAATTTTAAAATGGTGATGCTTGTTTTTATTTTGCCAGTGAAACTTAATCGATTTTTTAATTAATTAATTATCACTTATCGTTATTTTCCAAAGAAAAGGTTATTGTACATGCTTAATAGCGCAAAATGCTATGAAGGTGCATCAGTAGCAAGACGACGAATGTATAAAGTCTGAAATTACTGTGTATAGAAAGTACAATAAAATGAGGTGCACCCATGAGTGTTTCCTTATCTGACGAGCACGCGGGTGATGCCTCCACGGGCAGGCTTATCCTTCAACACGTGGGATGCAAACTTAAGGTGAATCATATGCGCGTGCGCTATGAGTTTATGTGCGTAAGTGAGAGAGAGAGAGAGAGAGAGAGAGAGAGAGAGAACTAGTCTTGGATGATATGGTAACAAGATTTCAAATAACAATTTTTTAATTCAAAAATACTGAATACCTACAGTCACATTTAAATTACCATAATTTAATTGACAGAAAAAATATAGAGTAGTTATAAAAGGTGACTTAACGGTTATCGTTTGGTTTAATGTTTGATGCAGGATACTTTACTTTGAATGACTAGATGTAGAATATAATTGGATAAATGTATAAACGATATGTAGTGAATAATTTCAACTTGAATAATAAATGCGTAAATAATTATAAATGAAATCGATCCAGATTGAAGTTCTTTAAGTATAGATAAAACGAAAAATTGTAGATATAGAAGTAGCTAAAGTACATTTACACAATAGAAATCCGACAGAATCTCCTTCGACTGACGGAAGCCAGAGGTCTGGCCATCTTGCCAAGACCGGATGTGCATTGTAAATGTCTCGCAGCTGAGATTTGCGCATGTAAAGTCTCTCTCTTTCTCTCTCTCTCTCTCTCTCTCTCTCTCTCGATCTCTCTCTCTCCCTCTCTCGCTCTCTCTCTCTCTCACTCTTTCTCTTTCTCTCTCTCACGCGGTATGCGCAGCCTTTCCCTTCCCTCTCCTTGCGCAAGTGTTAAAGCTCCGACGATAATAGAGGGCGAGGCAGCATGGGAAAAGCGGAACCGGTGCAGAGAGGGAGGACTTTATTTAAAGAGGCAAACACAGAGAGTCGCGAGCAAGCGTGTGCCTGTGAAAGGCAACCGCGGCCACGAGTAACGAGTCGCATAAAGCACCGCCAAGAAAGCCTGTGCACTGAGCGTAAAGCGTCCCCGTCGCTTCTCTTCGCCCCCTCTACATCCTTTAACGTGCTGGTTTCTTTTTACGCTGAACGTTTCTTTTCGGTTTTTTTACTAAAGTATTTTTCTTTTTTACCATGTTGTCAATGGCTCTCGGCATTTTTTAAAGCGATCTTTTTCAAATTTGAATAAGATTGGTGTTTTATATACTTTAAAATTACGTTACGATCATATTTAAAACAAAATCAGATAAATGACAATTGCTTTTATTTTTAACCATTACAAGAGTAATCCTGCGAATTTCGTAGATTGAAAAACGAGAGACAAAGGCAACATACGTATCTGTGAAATTCACGAGACCAAAGCAAATCCCTTGACGATTTACGTGGTCCCAAATCAATCTGTCGAGTGGTCGTACATTTCGGTTTAACTTCCATTCGCTATTCTTATGTGCTTTCTAAGGAAAGTAGCCTGGAAGATTTTTATCAATATTGCGTTATTCTGTGAAATGTTTAATAATCTATCAGATTTCAAATCCTTTTAACTCAATGTCCATTATGTTGAACGTCGAAAATAAATTAATCATCAAGTTATTTTATTTGCATAATATTCTTCAGATACTATTAGTATCTAGTGAAACTTTTAACTTATAATCCTATCTCTTGAAAACTACAAACAGACAATTATGATTACAAAACGTGCTTTTTTTCCTGTACACTACGACTTTTATCGACTACTTTTTACAAAATTAAACACACTTTTTATTCATTTTCTATGAAATGGAATATTGTATAAATTATTCACTTTCAGAGTTGACTGGTTATCTTTGATAAAATTAGACATAATATAAGCAATTAATTTTTGTTAGTATCATTGCTTTGGTTCTCTCATCTACATTGATTTTTGAATGTTTCTTCATATTATGATTAGATTTTTATAACTGCAATAATTCATACATCACTATAGTTATTACTAGATGTTTTAAAGTATAATATTATTAATTTTATTAAATTTCGTCTTAAAAGTCTCAGTAAAAATTTAACACAAACGAATATCACTAAATTTCCCATCATAGCTACTAGCGATCTTTGACCTTGGTCTATTCGATGGTTCTATCTCTAACTTCTCATTTCTTGCTTGTACATGCACATGATAGCCGTATCTACTAGTTCGATGTTTGCTCAGCTTGATTCATGCTTCCCTTTCTTTACCCATCCCTTTAGCGCCTCTCTCGGAGCTGGAGCTTACATCCATCGACATACACACACGCACGCGAGTGTGTTCATACATACACACACATGAGTCTCATCTATTTTTCGGCACGCTATAGTGTAAGAGAGCGTCAAGGCTTTGTTCGGGTCAACCCTCTTGGGATTATCCAAGAACAATATTCGCGGCAAGGCATAACTTCTCGCGGTCGGACAAGAGAGAGAGAGAGAGAGAGAGAGAGAGAGAGAGAGGAAGAGATGCCCGCAGGAGTCGTTTGAGAATGTACCCGCACTTGTGATTTCTTATCCGTCGATCTACGTGTCCCCTGTGCCATATTTCTTGTTTGCTAATTTTCCAATACAATTTTCTACCTCAATATATTTTATTTTTAATTGACTGCGAAATTATCTTTATTTTCTTTACCTAAACGATTATTGACTTATATATATTATATATCACTTAGTGTACTTTGTGTTCAAAGATAATCTTCATACTAACCATTCATAGAAAAGATTTTGTTGCTTAAATAATATAATTATTATAATAATATAATTATTATAGCTGTAAGTAGTAAGAATATTTATTAAAATTTTAATTCATTATAACGCGAAAATCGACATTCTAATAGCATTTGTCAAATGATTTAGTACATCCATTAACGATGATAATATTACCTTGCATAGTAGTGCCGAGTTATTATTATGACTTTATACAATATGAACCATTTATAATTGAATATAGCATATATTACAAATTTATTAAATAATATAATATTACTGTTAACTTTTAATGCATCAATTTGTACAGTCATGTTCTCTACATCAATTTGTATTATCTCTTGACTAGTTGTAAATATAATTGTAAATTCAAACGACGTTTTAATATACATATAATGACTAAACTAAACATTTTCAAGAATTTGTTTATTCAAGCTAATAGCATCTCTTCGGTTTTTGTTAAAAAGTCAAACAATAATCGTGATTTTCCAATGGGAAATTTTCTCTATTAAGAAAAAACTTGAAAGTTCGAGACTTTTAAACAAGCTTGTTTGCTAATAAAGAAAAATGGATAATTACGCATTGACAGTTTACTGAGTATCAAGTATTTTTTATCTGCATACCCAAAAATGTATGAACGTAAGGTCGTGTTTACACGATAACACCAAAACAAACAAAGTCGTAGTGCTTGATGCGCAAACTCGTGAAATGAGAAATTTCGCGTGAATTTAGTTCTTGTATGCGCGGCGCAATTAGTGGTCGTATGGGTATATAGTAAATAGCATTGCTTGGATTAAACGTGTGAATAAGGTGACAATTTACAGGGACGATTAAATAAATGATGCTGTTTACTCGATGCCTTGCTGTTGACAACACTGATTTCGTCACTACAATTATTGAAATAGGTTGCTTCATAAAGACAAGTTGCAATCAGTGAACAATCTAATTTTCTTCAATTCATCACATAGAAGTCATAGCGTACAGCTCCAGCAAGAATAAAAAATAATTTGAACAGACAAGCGCGAGCTGTTCGTCATTGTCAGAGGCGCGACTTTTCCCTCCTTTTACGTCACGAAGCTCCCCTTTCTGCTTATGGGATGATACTCGTTTATTACGTACTTGAGATCTTTTTCTAAACGATGAAACACATAAGATCGTTGGATTATACTCTCGAGAATGATCGATCTGCTTGTACTACCTCGAGTAAGTAAGATTAAAAGGATGTTTATTTTTATTATTGCGACGATGAAAACATCGAATTATAATTGAACTTACTCTTTGCTAAAATATCACGTAATATATTTATGCTGCTAAAAATTAGTAGAGGAATTTTGTTGAAATACAAATTGCTTCCCGAAACATGTCACGAAATATCCATCACGAATAAAAAGCTTAAGTGGTAAATGACAAATCCTACTAATTCTGGGCAAAAGCCAAAAAGTTTCAATCAATCATCAACATTAAATGTCAGTTGCAGTGTCGGCTCATAAAATTTCCTCGCGTCATCGACAGCATGACTCTGGTGTGACTATGCTCTTCATTGCAAAGACAGCTAATATTCAATCCATGGTGCATTGAAATAAGAGAGAGAGAGAGAGAGAGAGTGAAGTTGAAATACGGTACGACAAAATGCAATCCACTCAGGCGCAAGCCCAATTTCCCCATCAATGCTTTTACTGCGTTTTGAGAATCGAGGGCGCCAAACGGGAATTGGCTAAGTAGCACAAGCCACGCACTACGCTTTTTCTATGGAAATTTGATCTGCTAGAAAGGGCTTTTGTTAACAACCTAAAGGTGAACCAACTATGGCCAATTCAAGGCAATAAACAAAATTGCACAATCTAGGAAAATAGAAGTTACGTATTTAATGGATAACGAATTGCAGCATGCATTTCATTTATGTTTTATCGACTTTACCAGTGAGCCGCTAATCTGACGCCCCTATACATCTATAAGTTCGCATTATATTTCCTTGTAATCTACTTGATTGAGCTTATGAAGAAATATAAAAGCGAATTGTAAAATACATCGAGTAACTTCTAACAAATGGCAGATGGCCCATTTTTCCTAATTCGTGATAATCATAAACATTGCTCTAATGTGAATATTAGATATTAATATATAGTGTATGCAAAACTAGTAGTTATTATTTCTATTTTTGTTTTAATCTAATACAAAATCAAACAGCTAGTTATAATTTCTAAATTATGTAAGCTTACAGCCGTACAGCAAACACGAAATACGGTTTGACAGCGAAATATCTTTTTATTGATAATGTGCTTCATTAATTTTATTGTGATAACCACAGTAAAAATATGAAATTTGATTTTGAAACCTTCAAGTGGTAGTGACCTTTTATTGACGTACATACTAAAAAGTAAACCTGCCTTGTTTTCTTTGTTTTTTTTAACGATTACTTTTCCTTTATGATCGATTAAAATCGAAGAATCCCCGTTGAAGGCTATCGCTTTGAACATTAACTCGCTACCATCTATAAACGTAATCCTATAAGCTGACGCCGCCCGTAGCGTGTATTTTTTGAAAGAAGATGAATATTGCTCGATTAGAAATTATTACTCAACTATGCTTCACA
The DNA here is from genome assembly GCA_030064505.1 of Chouioia cunea. Taxonomy (NCBI): domain Eukaryota; kingdom Metazoa; phylum Arthropoda; class Insecta; order Hymenoptera; family Eulophidae; genus Chouioia; species Chouioia cunea. Next base: position 27,819,704 of record JAOPFQ010000002.1, read on the forward strand.
GATGATAATGTAGTAAAAAAATTGAAAAATTTTGCATTTTCATCAAAAAGTGAAGAAAGAATTGAACTTTATTGTTGTGTTATTAATTTTCTATGGGTAAAAGAATTGAAAGTTAACAAAACAAAGGGTAATAAATTCAAGTGAAATTTACCGGTAACAACCAACGTATCAAATTTGCAATGAATTCATTATCCTATCTTCGACCCCGTGTCGTTGCCTCAGTGAAATTCAATACACCTCTCAGCGTGTACTTTTATCCCATCAACGTGACAACTACTCTGAGCACCACAACAAATATATACACAGTCGAAACCAACATTCAAAATAGCAGCATATAAGCATAATGAGAGCTAGTTGTCCATAATCATTCATCGAGCCAGTATCGTATAATAAATTAATCAGTAATTATCCCTAACTAAGACAATTGCATGGACCACGCGTTTGCCCAATGAACTTGGAGCTTATGCTTATTCTTTCTCGCTCTCTCTCTCTCTCTCTTTCTTTGAATCTTTTTCTCTTCTCCAGTTAGAACGCTGGGGTTCAGTGACGGCAGCGATAATAAAAGTTGCGTGGAGTGTAAAAGGATGCTTACTATTTGCTGCTTCTCTCCTATTTTTGTTTGATTTCGTTATGACAAAAGCGCTTCTTGATTCATTCGCACATTTTCTATGTAAGCACGAGATTAATATTAAGTATACGCCTTTTAGGAGTTATTATTATATTACTCTTTGAAAGCACCTTTAGGCATTAGTAATTATGGGTATAAGTAGAGTATTTTTATTTAGCTACATCAAATAGTTAGTATTGTCAGTTCGTAATATCTAATTTTTAATTCATATATCCATTTCATTTGTCAACAAAAAATTGATACAATAATTTTACAACAAAAAGAACGCAACAACAAAAAAACGTAAATAAACTTATTGATGCTTACCAACAGAAAATATTATATAACGTATTCATAGTTATTTACTCGTATAATTTCCTACAAAACTATAATCTTTTATTCGAGGTCGACAACAAAAAATAATTTATCTATTAAGGGATACTCATGATCTGTGTTCGCATGGAAAAAACTAAAATTATGAATTGCCGTAGATAGTCTACAAGTACGAGCACTTTATCGCACATCCGCAATAACAAATAATAAAGCCTAGTGCTAGGCTGCATGTGCGCTCAAAAGAGAAAGAGAGCCTTATTACAGTGTTGTCGTCCCTTTATTGCACTTGTGGTATAGCAACGAAGACAGAGAGAGAGAGAGAGAGAGAGACCAAGAGCGATAAACGCGAATTGAGACAGTTGGTCTGACGTGACGCGGATATTATTCCTGCGAGCCCCTTATTCTACACGATGCAGCGCGGAGATGGTCACGTGGTAAAACAATGCTGTAAAAAGTAATACGCCAGAGGAAAATAGAACAGACAAATGAGAAATGCGTGGATATATAAAGGCTCTCGCGAATTGTGCGTGCAAATGAGTTCTTCCGCTTTTACTTGCGATATGCTTTTCTCGTATTTTCCTCTTTTTTTGTGCACAGTTATTAGTCTGAATCATGACCTGCATTATAATATTTTTATATTTGTTTTCATTTTGCGGTAGGGCTATTTAAAAGATAGGTACTAGAATTATTACGTCCATAACAAATGAACGGCAATTTTGTTTTCTCAAATGTTCGAAAAATGAAGCTGAGATTACAGTTGTGTGCATTTTAAAATTAAATAATAATAGAATTCGTTAAACGGTTATGAAAAGATTTTATTTACAAAATTTAAGTTGTAACATCTTTAACAAAAGCGTTATTTGTAAATATTATGGACAATATCTTTCTCTACGAGAGTCATAAAATATCAACGCAGCTATAGTCGTGAGCGGTTAGAGTAAGGAAAATTCTAGTTTTGTATTTATTTAATAATTTAATCAATTCAGCTGTTGAAAAGAATATATTAAATTTCTCAGATATACAATGGCGGATCCCCAGTTAGGCGGGAGAAATATTCTTGAAACATAACCATCTGAATATCTTTATTTTTATGGGGTCCTAATGTTTTTAATTTCACTGCGGATTATCGTAAACGCGGCATGGAAAGTCACATAAAATCCCAAGCCCATCGTTAAATATTATTTGGTTTTCGTTCTAAAGGTGAACAAGTTATTTTCCATGATAACGTACTGAAGTATTAGACAAAAAATTTTCCAGGAAACCGCAAAGAATACAGTGATATTAACAGTAATTTTAGAAGCTTTTCTTTGGAGCTAGTAAAAAGTTGATCATTTTTTACGAAATTTATTTATATTTGAACAAATGTACCAACTTATAAAAAGTATATTTATCTAAACGATATATTCATCGGGTTAAATGTTTCCAAAATATCGATTACTTGGAATGACATGTATGTTATCGAATTTCCCAGTTGACTCTTTTCTGGTATCGTTCGTCTACAGTATAAATCTTTGGCTATAGTAGAATCGTCTGGGACGAAACGAGGAAAATGTCGGTGCAAGGTATTAGTTGAAGGAGAACAACGAGCGTACGAACTCCGCCCCGGGAAATATGGCGAGAACGATGATTGGATGACGGAACGACCTCACCGAGCCAAGACATTGGGCGCCAAGTCCCCACTTTCAACGTCGCAAGTATTCTTCTATGTGTGTGTATTCCACTGTAGATAAGCCAGCCAACACCTTGCTCCAAAAATATTCCGGCCTATTGTCGCCGCATACAGTTAGAAGGTCGAGGGCAAGTTCATTGACCTTCTCTCGACAGTTCGTGATCGAAGGGTTTCTCGCGACCTTGAGCAATTATTTGACTTCAGGTCATGTGATAATTGCACTCGTTCGCGATAAAGTTTTGTAGTTTTAGATATATCTTCTAATTTAATACATTTATATTACGAAAGTATGTCAATAAATCGAGGCAGGTCCATATGTCTGTTAGTATGTAATACCAAGCAGACAGATCTCGAAGCCATGCAGTATAAACTGTAGTGTGCAGGAATGTAGTGTCATGGGCATGAGAGACCCCCCCTCCCTCCCCCATGGAGGAGAATAAGCCGGTACAAGAAGTTGTTTGCGGAAGGGCGCGGATAGATTAATCATCCGTTGAGCCGGGAAAGGATGCGCGCATGTGCACGCGTAGTTTACCTAATCCACCCCTCGTCTCCTAGTTTACCTACTTTATTGGCACTTCTAGCTGGCTGAGAATGCACCGATTTTCGCAACCTCCTGCACACGTACACACAGTCTCTGCCTGTGTTGATTAAATGTATTATTAATGACTTGATTTTTTGATCTCTAAAAAACATTATCAATGTGTCACTATTGGATAACAAAGAAAAGATCGTTATGCCACGAAAAATAAACAAACTTCAGTGTTTATTAGAAGAAAATACATGTCACAAATCGACATTCAATTTAGCTGTGACGCGAGAGCATATGGGTTAAGCTGAAGAAAAAGGTGACCGATAAAGCGATTGCGTTACTTTAACGCTTCGTATAACTCGAAAAGTTTCTTTCTCATCTGCATGGAAAATACGTCGATCCGCGAACCTGAGCCTCTCAATGCTTCCTCCTTCTCCTCTACGTATTGAATCACATATATGCGATCTCACATTGTCGAAGAGTACAAGAGATGAAAGGTGATTTCGTCCTTGTACGATTACTGATTTTCTTTTCGTTCAATTTACACCACTAGTTTCTCTTTATTTAATTTTAAATAAAATTTTTCGCAGAATATTTTTTTATCAAGTCGTAATGTTTTATATTAACCGATATTTCTGTTATCTAGACATTTAGTTTTCATTGATAATTGAATGATAGTTTACACATGATTAATCTATTTAAATATGTTGTTGAATATTAACATAAAAAATTCTCGCTAAATAAAAGAAATATTTGCATCGGTTATTCTTCCATATATTCTGGTTCAATATATCATATTTGAAGAAAAAAATGAGAGGTATAATTAATGTATATATAGATGAATATAATCTATCAAAGTTTTCATTTTATTATCAACACGAAGCTGATCAATTTACCGACGCATAAGCCTTACCCACGGTATATAGGCTTGACACGTCAACAACTTAGCAAACAGCAATTAACCTCGTCACAATACGTCTCACTCATGCCTCGCATCGCCAGTATACTTTAATTGATCGCGAGTATGCTTTCCTCCCTCGTATTGCTTTATCGTCAAGCCACATTATCAGTACGGTAAAACAATGAAATTATGCATTTCGTGACCATTCCAATTGCGAAATGGAATCGACAATTTTACGATAATCATTACGAATCCTATACGCAAATCTCTTTCTCTCTCACTTAGTTTTAATTTCGAGAGTCGAAGCATAACGTGTAATTACGTGTGTTTTTGACGAGTTTTATTGGCTTGAAGAGCTTGTCAACAATAAAATCGCAAAACAAAAAAAAATCAAAAGTACTCGAACATGCGGGTAATGGATATTTGCCATACCGTCACTTTTGTCAAAAAAAAAGAGAACATTTTTCCCCCTTTTGAAAGGTTTTTCTGTTTAAATACAAAAATAAAAGTCGTTCGTGAATATACCTTAACGAATATTTCAAAATATCTATTTCGAGCAAACAATTTCATTTCCTACAAGAGATTCTTTTAGTATATTTTGTGTTATTCAATTTTTCAATAAAAAACATATGTGAAATGACCCGATAAGTTAACTTCCATTTTTCGATCATAACAGCTTCCTTTTATAGTTACATACAAAAGATTTTAAATATCTGACAAAGACATAATATTTAAAACGATCAAATCGGTTCTTGACATGTATTTGACTCGTGTGAATTTATTCGGCATACACTAGTAACAAGTCCGCGACAATTAGTTAGCATAGTGTCTCGCAAAAGCCCGCATTTTTGACGTAATTAATTGCGTCCAAATAAAGGAAGCCTTTCTACCAGGCAATATTTACTCGGTGTAAAGCTAGATCTCGATTTTTTTCCTTCAGCCGCGCCCCATTTCATTAAGCCCGCTTAACGCCTACCACTAGCTTTAGTATAATGCGCTACAATTATGAGTTCCGATTGAATTTTCCAGATTATCACCGTTGTATATTTCTTAAGCGCGAGATTTTCTTGCAACTGTTTAGCAATGCAAACAGCTATGATCTCATCAGCAGTTTCTCTCTCTCTCTCTCTTTCTGTCTCTGGTGAGCGTACATTACTGGAAGTTTTTCAATCCGCCGAGTCTCCGAAATGGGAAAACGGAGCGCCTTTATTGTCTTTCTCTCGGTGCTACTGCTTTGTTTTTAGCACTGCAACCCCGGCAGCATCCACAGATTATTTCCGTGTACTTATACAAATCGACTGGCGCTACCGCGTTCGCTATTGCTTTTTGCATTTTTTCCATTTTATCGTGTCCCGGAAAAACGTCATAAATATATTTTTTATGTTGCGATCATGTATTATGAAATATTTTTTATGACACTATCAGCAATGAATCATAAATATTGATCGTTTTAGCTGGAAAATGATAATTCCATTTTTACCTAACATATAACTTGCAACATTTACTTGTTAACTTAAAAATATTCATTTCATTAATCTTGCTAACAACAATATAATAAAGCAATAATTGAATAATAAAGTGCATTCCAAAAATAATAAATAACACGATACGAATTTCGTTCTTCATTATTGTATGCACAATTTTTTATTACTATTATAATTATTCTGATTTTTTTAAATCACAATGAAATAAAAAATCTCACCAAGAAAACCTATTTTTTTCGTTCTGAGCGACGAAGAACGCTGATGGATATGCTGCGCAGATGGTAAAGTTTAAGCTAAGTTCCTTGACCTTCGTCCTACGGGACTCAAAAACTTTTAATTGGATACATTACCTGTTACTATCTTTTATCTCGTCACTCAACTTTTTTGGGTTTTTCTAATTTTCTATCCGATATATATTTTCTAAAATTATTTGTTCGTAAAACGTTAACTCGCATCAAACAAATATATTATAGCTATATATCATTGAAACATAATTCTGACAGAGAAATAAAAGCTTACTAGTTTTATTTTTTGTGGCTAAATATTTAATTCTTGATCTATTATTACTTCGAAAAGAGAAAACCTTTTATTCGGAAAAATTTTCATACATCTTGTATTGGCACATTCATGACTTATATTGATTATATAGCTATCTCAAATCATAAAGGAATACATTAGGAATAAACAGATATTATTTCGAGAACTAATTAATAATTAAATACTAGTGTGATAATAAAGAACTGAAGAGGATAAAAGGAAAATGATTACTGCAGATGAACATGAAAATATATAGTATTTAGTATTTAAACCCCTTTTTAAATAAAGTTTTTTAATCACATAAATTATAGATAGCTTAATAGGAAACGAGTAATGCACTAAGCACTAAACATTAAGTGTTGCGTCGCAACAGCGTTTGAACAGAGTGAGTGCGCACGCATGAAAAAGAGTGATTGTGTTAATGCTGTCATTAACTTTCGATTCGTATAAAAAACGGTCAATCGTCACAATGCGTCAAAGGAATCTGCATGTCGACGCGCATACTCGAACTCTCCTCTAGTCAGTAGCGCGCCTTAGCCCTTTGAATTCACACGTGTGCATGCCTCGTGTTGCATCCTTTCGAAATCGTTTATATCTTTGCCATCCTTAATTTTATTAATTACATCTAGTTTAAGAATATCGGGCTGCATATTAAAAAACCTATATTTTCGCGATTTTCGGTTCTTTATTTGCATGTGCGTGAACGAGTGAAATTAGTGTGCACGTGTTGAGTGTCGAATTTCTCATAGACATTGTCCCTTGTCACAATGTCTATGTTATCTTAATAAGAAAAAACTATTTTAGTAGACATTGTCCCTTGTCACAATGTCTACAATTTCTTAATGAGATATAACAATTTTAAGTGTTCGTCATTGTGACAACACCTGTATTCTCTAAACGAGAAAATTGCCAGATTAAAGGTGTTCGTTATTACAACAACACCGGTGCTTTCTCAATGAGAAGCACTTCTGATCCTTGTGAATGTGTTGTGCGTGTGCTAATAAAATCATTGTCACGCGGACGAAAAGGTCTTGCAAACCACGTGCGAACCAACACTTCTAGCAAGCATGCTATATATTGTACCATCCATTTGTGTTGAGTGAAGTTTAATAAACTGGGTTTTTTATGCCGTTATAGGCTTTTTCCCATTATGTGCGCGTGTTAAATCATTTCACCTTCAATATATTTCCAATCAATTCATAACCTTTATAACGATAGAAAATGAGATCGATGCCATCTAAGGCAACGATGTCACAAGTCAAAACATGGTGCCTCCTGTGAGGTTTGATATCTCACATTCTTTTATCCGCGCATAAAGTGACATTGCGTGCGTGTGAACGAGTTCTGTTAAGACAATCTCGCGAAATTAACTTTGTAAGGCGAAGATTGCATTAACCAACGTGGACTTTGAGACAAAAGCCATCACTCCAAGCCCAAGAAGCTTCATCCAACAGCTAGTCATCATCGTCGTACAAATACGACAAAGATAAGTATTTTCACTTATATTATTTGCAATAACACATTTCTTTTAGATTGTTTTATTGTGCCTTTCCTAATTCCTTATCATGTCGGTTAGTTTAAAGAAACAACAACGCGCTCGCGTGACACAAATAAGTGTGAAATTTGATAGCCTCGCGACTAATCTTAGAGAGCTACAGCAATACATTGAGGGTCCGGTTGCAGAGCCGACAAACGCCAATATACGGCTTTCCAATCTCACGAAATTGTTCCACGAATATTTCCAATACAATGACGAGTTGATAACGTTAGATGCCACGCACGACTCTATTGAAAAGTTTAACACGATGCGTTCCGAGTATTTTGATGTTGCGGCTGCTGTTACAAATTTCAAATCGAGTATCCCTATTGCTAATTCCACCATGAATACCAGTAATATAACCGGCAGCGAGTTACATCAAAATCCCAGGCTCCCGACGATAAAATTACCAACCTTCGACGGAACAGTAAAACTAGTAAAGCATGCTCGCCTGGAAGACTCTCTTACCGGAGAAGCTCTGGATAAGATTGCTGAATTCCCGCCTAGTGAAGAAAATTATCATAAAGCATGGGAAGCTCTCCTAGATGCATATGATCATAAAAGGCCATTAATAATCAAACATCTGGATGCTATTTATGATCTTCCCAAGCTCAATAAGGCTACAGCTACAGATCTTGCAGCGTTGGTGGATAAAACCAAACAACATCTGCATTTATTGAAACATCTTGGTCTCGTCTTACATGACGGAGCAGTAGTTCGAATTTTGGAACGTTGCCTTCCGCCAGCAATAAGTTCAAAATGGGAGGAAACCCGCGATCTTGACGAGATGGCAACATTGGAAGAAATGTTCGTATTTCTCAACAAGACAGCTATCAGATTGCGGTCCTCAGAACAAGGATGTTCGGTTGAAATTAACAATCGAAAAAGAATCGGAGATGTTGTTCGTCAGATACCAACCAAAACCAGCAGGACTTCGAATAGGACGTTAGTTTCAAATGGTAGGTCAACAAATTCATCGAAGGATGCGCTTTCCTCATGCCCAAAGTGCAAGGAAGAGCATCGACTTTTTAAATGTCCGGCCTTTGAAAAGCTCAACGCATCAGAGCGATATGAATTCGTCAAGAATAGCAAGCTTTGTCGCAATTGTTTGGGGAATCATCAAAATCGTTGTAAAAGTGAAAAACGTTGCAGAGAATGTAGAAAGTCGCATCATTCCTTGCTACACTTCCCACAAAATATTTCTCAACTTAAAGGTCAAGGAGCTAATACTGGATCAGGTTCTTCGGCATGACTAACATACCCGACTTTTACTTCCATAGCTTTCTCCCCCGATTCGCAATTATTGACCACCGCCATGATAAAGGTTCGCAATCAACGTAGGGACTTCGTTTTGGCGCGAGTCCTCCTCGATTCATGCTCGACCGTCAATCTCATCACGCGAGACTTCGCGAGATCATTGGGATTACCCACTCAGACCTGCTCAGTGAATATCGGAGCAGTGGGCGGCCTCAGTGTTGCCGCCAGCCACCAGGTCAAGCTCATAGTCCAGTCACGTTTCAATAAACACCAACAACATTTGACGTTTTTAATTGTCCCTAGTATTGCTGATTTAGTGCCTAATGATGTTTTTCCGCTTAATCTTTTTGCTATTCCTAAAACGATTCGTTTAGCAGATCCTCAATTCCACATTCCAAGGTCAATAGACGCTCTTTTAGCTTCAAGAACGACGCTATCGGTTTTAGCGGTAGGCCAAATCAAGTTGCAGCACGAACAATCGATCATTATTCTACAAAAGACGAGCTTCGGTTGGATAGCTGCCGGTGGTACTCCTAACATGGCGCCTTCCAACTATGGTAATTGTCACGTTATTCAACTCGATAAACTTATTGAGCGGTTTCGGACTGTTGAAGACTTTGATCATGAACCGATCAAGTCTCGTGATGAGGTAGCGTGTGAGCAACACTTCGTCGCACATACTCAAAGAGATGTGAATGATCGGTATGTTGTTCGTCTTCCCTTCCGAGACAACCAATTTGATCTCGGACAATCAAAACAACAAGCATTGCGACGTTTCCACGCATTAGAAAGAAAATTCCAAGCCAACCCGGTTATGCGAGACGAATACTCCAAGGTTATGGAAGAGTACGTGTCGTTGGGGCACATGACTTTGTGCACAAATATTGAACAAGACGACGGATATTACCTTCCCCATCACGCAGTAATCAAGGAATCCAGCGAGACAACGAAGGTTCGAGTAGTTTTCGATGCGTCTGCGAAATCATCCACAGGTATCTCTTTGAATGATACGCTTATGGTGGGTCCGACAATTCAAAATACCATTTTTGAGCAAATCCTACGCTTTCGGACTCATTCGTACGTCATTACTGGTGACATTGAGAAAATGTATCGTCAAATCCTAGTCCATCCAGATGATAGACGATTTCAACGGACCTTGTGGTATCATCAAGGAAAAATTCGGGAATTCCAGCTGAATACTGTCACTTTTGGCACAGCAGCAGCTCCATTTCTTGCGATCCGCACGATCCAACAACTTGCTCGAGATGAAGCCCTCGAATTTCCACGAGCAAGTAAACTCTTGCTGAGGGACTTCTATGTAGACGACTTCATTTCCGGAGCCAACTCCCTTGAAGAAATTATTGCAATCCGCGAAGAAATGACGGCATTGCTCCAGAGAGGAGGTTTTCCCATTCGAAAATGGGCTTCGAATCACCCCGTACAGCATATCAAAAATTGATCCGTGTACCGTATCCACAAAACGGAAGTTGTTGTCCGAGTTGTTCAAGATTTTCGATCCCCTGGGTTTGCTAGGACCTGTCACGTTGTTTGCCAAGGTTTTGATTCAAGACTGTTGGAAGGCTAAGTTTACATGGGATGAATCGCTTCCTCAAACGATTCATACGAAATAGAAATCCCTCGCCGATCAATTGAGTCTACTACAAGAAGTGTCCTTTCCTCGACAACTTAGTATTCCGAATTCCAGGCAAGTAGATCTTCATGGGTTCTGTGACGCTTGTAGCTATGGTTATGGAGCTTGTCTCTTCATAAGATCCATCGACAAAAATGGAAAGGTGTTGGTTAGGCTAATTTGTAGTAAATCCAGAGTAGCACCGTTAAACGGAATTACTATTCCCAGGTTAGAGCTTTGCGCGGCTTCCCTTTTGAAAAGGTTGTATTCCGAAGTTGTAAAAAACCTTGAGTTTTCCATAAACAAGGTATTGCTATGGTCAGATTCCACAATTGTACTGTTTTGGCTAAAAAAGGCCCCTCATATTCTTCGAACTTTTGAAGCTCACAGAGTAGCAGATATCCAATCATTAGGAGACGAGGTCGAATGGAGACACATTCGATCGGAAGATAATCCAGCCGATGCGTTGTCACGAGGGCAGTTGCCATTTGATTTTCTCCGTAATTCATTATGGAGTAATGGTCCTAGTTGGTTAGAACTTCCCGAATCGGAATGGCCCCTTTCAATTGTAGCGACGCCGACTGAAGTCTCAGGAATTAAGAAGAACGTCTGTCTTGTGACTATTCCACTTGGTGAAAATTTCTATTCTCGATTCTCTAATTTTGATCGTTTGATTCGAGTCATTGCCTATGTTTTACGTTGGAGAAAACCTCGCACCAGTCGACATTCTCCTCTTCAAGTTGATGAGCTCCGAACAGCCGAACGTAAATTGGTGGCTTTGATCCAACGTGAAAGATTCAACAATGAATTGAATCGATTAAGGAGTGTTCACTCGTCCGATTCAAACGCTAAATGCCCTGCTTCGGGACGTAAAGGAACTCCATTTGACGCGTTGCATCCGTTTCTCGACGATGAAGGAATAATACGAGTCGGCGGACGGTTACAAAAGTCTGCCTTAACTTACAGACAGAAACACCCTATGTTGTTACCGTCTAAACATCACGTCACCGATCTCATCATCAGACATCGGCATTTATCGAATTTACACTCGGGAATCCAAAGCACTCTCCATTCTCTACGAGATCAATTTTGGATTTTAAATGGAAAGAACCAAGTTCGACACGTGATCCGTCATTGCGTAGAATGTTTCCGCAACAATCCAAGACCTGCGCACGCCCAAATGGCAGATTTACCAAAGGCTCGAGTCAATGAAGCTCCAGCGTTCTGTCATACAGGAGTTGATTTCTTCGGGCCTATCCGCATTAAGGAGAAGAAATTTCGGAACAAGATCTTCCTGAAGACATATGGCTGTGTTTTCATTTGTATGGCGTCTAAAGCTGTACACATTGAACTCGCCACCGACTTATCCACTGAAGGTTTTTAGCGGCGTTGCGTAGATTTGTTAGTCGTAGAGGAGTACCAGAAAGAATCTACTCAGACAACGGAACCAATTTTGTCGGAGCTGCCAAGGAGCTTCGGGAAATATATGACTTATTTGAAACTCCTCAATTCAGAGATTCGATCAAGTCATATTCTATGTCGAAACGGATTGATTGGCAGTTCAATCCACCTGTATCACCACATTTTGGAGGACTCTGGGAAGCAGCAGTCAAAAGTTTTAAGCATCATCTGAAACGCGTTGTCAAAGATCAAGTGTTGACATACGAACAGATGAACACACTATTAATAGAAATCGAAGCCGTCCTAAATTCTAGACCGTTGTACGCGTTGTCCTCCGATCCTACTGATCCTCTTGTCATAAGTCCTGCCCATTTACTAATAGGTAGACCATTCAATACTCTACCTGAAAAATCTTTTTCGTCAGTTTCAGAGAACCGACTTGCAACCTACAATTTCATATCTAAAGCCCGCCAAGATTTTTGGAAAAGGTGGCATAAGGAGTACCTCCATGAACTCCAAACTCGGCAAAAATGGCATGATTCAACAACCGAATTGAAGGTTGGAGACGTTGTCGTCGTCATGGATGATGCCACACATTGTTTCAGGTGGCCTTTAGGTGTCATCATCGAGGTGTGCCCTGGGAGTGATGGCATCGTCAGAGTCGTTAAAGTTAAGACGATTAATGGCGTGTATACACGTAACATCACAAGACTGTGTGTGTTGCCCTTTATGTAATTTCGGAAGGAAATATTGCTATCAGTGCGAGGATTTAAATGTATAATGTAAGTTAGTCCTACAAGCGATGCGTTTCAATCACTGGATCAGTCAATCCAAGGGAAACTGATCCACTCTGCTTATAAATCTGCGATTCGTTCCTATTAGTTATAATGTCAATCGCCAAAGGTCGGTCCCTCCAACGGAAACCACTCTTGTTTGTACGGATTTCGTCCATTACTATCCGCAGACTACTCAAAGATTAAGTAGAATCTACCAGTAGTAAATCTTTTTTGTACCTACGTTGTCAACTGCGTTATGTTGTCACTTAGCGTCATCATCTCGCAGCCTTTCCGCGGGAGTATGTTGCGTCGCAACAGCGTTTGAACAGAGTGAGTGCGCACGCATGAAAAAGAGTGATTGTGTTAATGCTGTCATTAACTTTCGATTCGTATAAAAAACGGTCAATCGTCACAATGCGTCAAAGGAATCTGCATGTCGACGCGCATACTCGAACTCTCCTCTAGTCAGTAGCGCGCCTTAGCCCTTTGAATTCACACGTGTGCATGCCTCGTGTTGCATCCTTTCGAAATCGTTTATATCTTTGCCATCCTTAATTTTATTAATTACATCTAGTTTAAGAATATCGGGCTGCATATTAAAAAACCTATATTTTCGCGATTTTCGGTTCTTTATTTGCATGTGCGTGAACGAGTGAAATTAGTGTGCACGTGTTGAGTGTCGAATTTCTCATAGACATTGTCCCTTGTCACAATGTCTATGTTATCTTAATAAGAAAAAACTATTTTAGTAGACATTGTCCCTTGTCACAATGTCTACAATTTCTTAATGAGATATAACAATTTTAAGTGTTCGTCATTGTGACAACACCTGTATTCTCTAAACGAGAAAATTGCCAGATTAAAGGTGTTCGTTATTACAACAACACCGGTGCTTTCTCAATGAGAAGCACTTCTGATCCTTGTGAATGTGTTGTGCGTGTGCTAATAAAATCATTGTCACGCGGACGAAAAGGTCTTGCAAACCACGTGCGAACCAACACTTCTAGCAAGCATGCTATATATTGTACCATCCATTTGTGTTGAGTGAAGTTTAATAAACTGGGTTTTTTATGCCGTTATAGGCTTTTTCCCATTATGTGCGCGTGTTAAATCATTTCACCTTCAATATATTTCCAATCAATTCATAACCTTTATAACGATAGAAAATGAGATCGATGCCATCTAAGGCAACGATGTCACAAGTCAAAACATTAAGCATTCACGAAAAAACAATACAAGAACAAACCACGAAACTCTCTTGCTCGAGATTTGATATTTTCAATGAATTTTGATTAAGTACTTTTTAGATTTTCAACTACTCCACATATGACAGTATTTCTGAAAAGCACAACGAAGCAGCAATAAAAATACGCTAAAACAAAACAGATACAGCTTTTGTACAGAACGTAGTAAAATCTCTCTGTTCTGTCTCGCTCGGTATATATGGGGTTATGACTGCGCAGCGAAATAAAATTGATGCCAAGCACGCGAAACATTAGGCTATAGAACAAAAAAAACTTGCCCATCGAAGCTATGCTAGGATGTTTTACGGGAACAGTCCCCGCTTGCTATATGCACTTGCCCCTCATGCAAGTCAAATGTCGTTAAAGCTTTCGTATATATGCTAATGTTGAAGGAAAGATAATTCTCTCTCTCTTTCTTTCACTCTCTCTCTCTCTTTCTCTCTCTCTCTTTCTCTCTCTTTCTCTTTGTATCTCTCTCTCTCTCTTTCTTTTACTCTTTCTCTCTCTCTCTCTCTCTCTTTCTTTCACTCTTTCTCTCTCTCTCTCTCTCTCTCTTTCTTTCACTCTTTCTCTCTCTCTCTCTCTTTCTTTCACTCTTTCTCTCTCTCTCTCTCTCTTTCTTTCACTCTTTCTCTCTCTCTCTCTCTCTTTCTTTCACTCTTTCTCTCTCTCTCTCTCTCTTTCTTTCACTCTTTCTCTCTCTCTCTCTCTTTCTTTCACTCTTTCTCTCTCTCTCTCTCTCTTTCTTTCACTCTTTCTCTCTCTCTCTCTCTTTCTCTCTCTCTTTCTCTCTCTCTTTGTATCTCTCTCTCTCTTTCTCTTTCTCTCCTTCTCTCTCTCTCCATGCCTCCGCTTAGCTGACTGAATTTACATGATTCACGCCCTCAAAGCCTATTGCTCGATCGCTCGCTCGATTGATTGGAATTAATTAATGCATTATCTTTGGATGAACGATGCCAGTCGACGGTTCGTAACGTAATGAGACCATACAATATGGGTATTTGAATTCGTCATGTTGCAAATTAATTCGGCCTGAGGCACGTTTACCGTTGGTCTCTACAGTAGAAATTCGATTTGATAGCTTCCTCGGAATGGTTGCATTCATTGAAATAAACAAACTCACACCGGATTTTCAATGACAACGAAAATACGATTGTTAGATCAACAATCACAGAGCTTTATTTTATTCGAATCATCGCACGATGTAATTTAAAGTGAACTGTTGAAAAAATATGAGCAAGCAATTATTTTGATGTGACATAGAATTTTGACACGGGAAATTTGTTCTACTACCGTAAATTCAATTACCCGTAATCACCAATTACACTGTGATAACTTATGTGCATGTGTCCATCATAGTTTCATACGTTACTCTATGTCAACGCGTCTCTTGCAGTTACCAGGTCAGTCGTTGGACGATGGAACGATTAATAGTTTGACGTTAAAGCTAGCGATCTACGCTGTCACGTTAACGACGTTGACAATGATGAGGGGTTAATTTTTGTTGTTCATATAAATTAAAGTACGATGATGTTGCGCTGAATGGGTGCAACCGTCAATAAATCCTATAAAACGTTTAAGTGAATCAAATATTACTTTTATAGACTTTATTGTTTCCAATTTTTAAAACTTATTTTAAAATCCAATCAATCATTTCGTATTTTCGTTAATTTCTTGATGAATCTCGAAATAATATACATAATAAATATTAACTTTATCCGGAACATTATTGTTTGGATCATTTTTAATTTTTTGTAGGTATAACTCTTAGAAACTTCAAGTCAACCTAAATTGCATCCTTTGCGCCAAAGAGAATAATTCGGCTAGACGCAAAGAAGTCACTCGGCGGGAAGTAAGTAAGTGGCGCGAGAATTAGGTAGAAAGCCACGAGTGCAATTAAGATCCGCAGGGATCGCCTCCTGCATTTTCCACGTTGCTAATTACAAGGCCCAGCCAGCGATAAATTACCTTTGCCAAGAAGCTACCTTGAAATGTCACGTGCACGCAAAAATAGTACACATACCATAGTGCGTAAGCACAGTCAAATGTTTGTTTAATTTTGAATTTCAGCGACTGCTAAGAAAGAAAAAGCGAGAGAGAGAGAGAGAGAGAGAGAGAGAGAGAGAGAAAGAGAGATAAAGCAGCGGATTGCAAAGAGTGATTGCGTGAATAATACTTTCTTTATTACATCTGATTATGTGAGAATAGACAATAAACAATGATTTATAAATATAGTATAACAATAAAAAAAACAATCCATTATATAACAATGAACTATAATAAGCAATTTATTATGAAGCTGGAAGTGTTGAAATAATACAAATAGATTCATATACATATATATCGTAAATAATTCAACAAAATTAGAAAAATCAAACATTTATACTTGTTTATGAAGACACGCAGTGATACATTAATTGATTACATTTTCGTTTTTGAAATTTATAAATACGTATATATTTTCGAATATGCAGAGAATGTCAATCATTTGGGAAAGCCCTACCACCATCGATGTAACCTCTTCGTATATATCGACGATGATATATTCGTACATGAAAGTAAAGCGACAGAAGCTGAAGCAAACACATAGCATCTCTAATCCAGACATGTAGTTTCAAAGCAGCACGTATAGCGCATCAATACTCGCTAGCACGACAGTGAGAGAGAGGGAGACAGAGGGAAAGAGCGCGTGCGAGAGAGAGAGAGGCTCGCGCTAAAGAGCAAAAGCTCGAAATATTTAATGCGCGTCGCTCTACTGCGCTATCCAGCTGAAATATTGATGTCGAGCATTTACCGTAATGGTTGGAAACACGACGACGGCGTCGTCGTGTTCCCCTTTAGCTTGTGTAGATTGTAGCCTTTGATTTGTAAGCGTTCTGTCTCTTTTTCTCTCAAAAAGGGACGTCTCTGTGCTATTGGTGGGCGGAGACAGATCACTATCTCTGCGGAAATGTTTGTAAACGGAGACGTTTTTTAACGTTAGTAGAGTTTAAAAATATGTTAAGGACTGAGGAATATTTATTAACACTTAACAATACTTTTTTTCATCTTTAGATAGAATCTATGGATCTTAATATTTGAAATATAAGAGTATATTCGCATATCGCAATGAAATGTCTATCTCAAGAGTGTTATTTTTAAACTAAACTTCGATAAATACTCTAGACGATTATTTAACTATCTTTTATTAGATTATTACTCTCTACGATTCAACAAGTACATTCAAGCATTGATAATTTTTATAAAATACTACTACTTTATCCATGACTTAAAAAGTGAAGGAGTAAATTTTTAATCTTGTGAGTATTCCATCATCAATCTTATAATATCAATGCTGAAACTTTTAGAACTAAGTCAAGTTTGACGAAGATCAACCAATAACTTCAGACGCTCTATGAGAATCATCGGATTGTAGTATCTAGGTTCATCAAGTTCAATTACGAGCACCGCTCGATACGTGAACTAATATTGGCCGCTATCTATCGACAGCAGTTACGCATGTAGATTTTTGTAATTAATTAATTACTAGCTAAGCTCAGCTTCATTTTATATGGTTATTAACACGGATAACCGCAAATGGGTTATTACTATAATACGAGGTCAGGAGGTTACTGTGAATATACTGCTATGCAATAATTGACTAATTTTCAATAAACCGATATAGCAAATTCATATGAGGTATTTTATTCACTTATTTACATAAATTTCAGCATTTACGGGCATTGTATTGAATGAAAAATTATTTTATGAAACAATAAAAATAGTTCGATTCTTGTAAAAAACTAAATTTTTAATTTTTACACTATTAAATTGTTATATTCAAGAAGTATCATTTTCTTTAAACTATTTTGTAAATAAAATACCGTTTTAAATCTTAAAATATTAATCTGAAAACGACGAGTCTTTAAAGTCATTAACATGTCATTCGCTATTGAAGATGGTGCTCAGTCAATCAAGTAAGTAATTGATTGACATTTTGAATATATATGAACCATAACAACTTTACCGACTAATTGATGAAATAAAACTAAGTATCGTGAATGTCGAATAGGACTTTCCAATCTCACCTGTGCTCACTCATTAAATACGCATCTAGACAAACAGTGGCATCCCCGCACATTTAGCCGTTCACATTTATCATTTTAATTAATTACGACGGCGGAGAATCACTCAAGCGAAGTTCTCGAGTGGTCCTCGTAAATAAACCTCGCAGCTGTGGAGTTTTAATTATTGTGAGCGTATGCGATTTAACTATGCAAATCGCAGTCGATACGTGCACTTATAAGCAATATTTACTTGCCAGAACGTTGTTTATTTGAGGCAAGACTCATTATAATAAAATCTACTTTCTTTCAAAGTTGATCGATTTTGTTTACGAAACCTTACTAATATTTTATGATCTACGAAAGTTATCTTATTTTTTTAAATTGTACTAAATTTCTTATGTTTATTTTTTGCGACAATGATTTTATCCACGTATTGAAAAAATATGTACAAAATATGTATTATTTGGTAATCCGTATGTAAAAATAGAAATTCCGGTTACAATATGTAGATGTAAAAATAAACTTTAAACCAAACGTAGAGCAAATAGACATATCTTCCATCCGTGGTTCTAAACTCCAAGTTTTAGAGGTTCTCTTTCCTATTGCGAAGACTTCCTTCGTGATTTCACGTCAAAAACCTATCTTCGCGAATTGGCATTCCTAATCAGGGTCGTCATTCAATACAATCAATTCTCTCTCTTTCACTCTCTAGCTCTTGTCGGCTTTGATCAGCCACAAAGCCCATGACTGCGCTTGAGAGTTTCAATTAATTTGCTGGATACGTAATAGCTATGTATTTAGCCAAATCAATCGGTTGAATAGAAGCGCATTCTCGTGTACACGATGAAGTTTTTTAACCATTAAATTTTAAGTTATATTTTCTATTAGTAATATTTTATAACAACAAAACTCTCACTATGCTAATACGTCGAAATATGTCTAATGTACTAATATACAAAATTGAAAAGGTATAGTATTTGATAAATTTTTCTAAGTTATATGAAACTATTATACGTTCAAACAGATGAATATTTCAAGTCACAAGCTAATTGTTAGCTTATATGTTCATTCATTGTAGGCACAAAAAAGAATGAAATAAAAAAAAAAGAATGAGAAAAGAGAAAGGTGGAACAGGACAATTCGAAGGCGATTGATTTATGGCTACGAACGTGTGATACGCTAAGCGGCCCTGTTGATTTTACCGCTTTAATGACCCCAATGCCAGAAATAATCAACCCGTTGCTCTATTGGGATATTGAATTTAGCCTACAGAATTAATTGAAAGGTTAAGTGTTCATACTTGTTGGACATTGCAAAAATGTATACAATTATTCTGAATTTACATGTTATAAACATAATTTCATTGTTTATTACACTACCTCTCTTCCATAATGTTTTTAATTTTTGTAAGCTTTTATTGAATTCAAGTTTATAAATATTTTGGAACGATTGAATCGTCTTCCATTGGTATCAGCTATATTATTTAAACATTGTTTGCTTGATATATTTTAATAAATCTTGGTTAGTCCCTTATCTGTATGATTTCATACATTTTTTCCGTACATGCTGATATTTTGATTGTCTCGTTGCAAATAATATACAAAAAAACTAACGAGTTTTCAACAGGATTACTAATTAATGTTTGAGCTTGTACATGAGATTTCATAGGAAAACTAGGTATAAACGTACACACTAGATCGGTGCATAGATCAACCGATAAAGCGAACGAAGCGAGGCAGATAATTCTCTCAACCCTTAAGCCCCCTTTCACCCCACGCGGCTGTTCCCTCAATCACGACATTTACGTGTTCGTGTATGCATCGGCGCGCGATGCGCAAGGGATGTTACCAATTATTGCTAACTACTGCGGCTCTGATGAGATATGCTACCTTTCTCCCTTCTGCCGCCCCCCCCTTCCCCTTCCTTTATGATTTGCTTGGTGGTGGGGTTATAGAGCATTGTGATGTATGTTGGGCTACTCGATCTTTATATACTCGGACTGCGCGATGGGAAAATAACGTTAGCCTTAGCTAGTTGACTTAATGTAATTCTAATTTGTGTGATGAATGGTACTGAACTACTTTCTTTATCAGATAATTTGTTATTTCGTTATTGAAATATTTATTTTTATGTATTGTTGACTGTGTCGTCGTTTATCCTTCGATTTATTGAATATAATTATGTTCCAGAACGAATGTTACAGTATTGGTGATGTATATTGATTCTATTAAAAGTGTTAAAAATAGAGTAGGGGCGATCAATTGGTTCTGCGTCTTGTTGTTTCTGTTTTTGTTTGAGTATTGCGAGTAATTCTCTGGGCGACATGTGTCGTGAAAAATCCAAAACTTGAGCCAAGATTACCATGGGTTTTTCCGCGTGAATTTACCACATGTGTCGGAAATATGACGCATTGTTTTTTCAAACGTTTTGGAAATGTTGTAATTGGTAACAAAAAGAACCTATCTAAAAGGGAATCATCGAACGAATAACACCACCTGTTTAATAAATTTTTTTGAAATTTACAAGAGCTCTCGAAGGCAAACTCCATTTAAACAGTTATACGTATCTCGACGTGCCTCGAGGTCGGATAAAAAAAGCAAGGACGAGAAAATACAAAAACTACGCATTTCGATCTCTGTAAATTTTCCTCTTAAGGGACACAGAAAATTTCAGAAGTTCAGTTACGTTGTTTGATACGAAAAGCTGGAATCTATTTAAAAAAATGAAAATAATCCAATAAAAATGCTCCGGAATTATCATTTGGGAACGGGACTATGGATCCGTAAGTGATACAGAGTCGTGTCCTCTCACGACTATAAAAGGAACTGGGCCCAAACATGAGGAACTTTTTTGGGTTTTCCTTTTCGCTCGATGAGTTTGTCTACTCGCTCTGTATACGATTGGAAATCTTTGTTGTAATAGAAATAAACTTGTAGTATTCTATTATTTTCAAATAGAATAAATAAATAAAATTAATTTTCATTCTGTTTTCATGTATATATAATATTAGGTGGTTTAAATTTGTTCAATCACCTAATGTTAAGATTAATAATTAAAATCATTTCCCTAGTCAATATTTTTAAAGTTTTAATTACCATTGAAAATATTAAATATTAAACATGAAAATTTTGTTTCAATATTTTCGGTTACTTCAAGTAGTACGATAAACAAAAAAGATAAAGGAAGTCAATTAATTTTATAGTAGCAGTTAGTAGTTTTGGTTTGGAGTCTGCGCGAATTTTCTCATGCAACTTTGGATCCAAGTAAATATATATACATGTAATAATTACGCGACGTTCTCTCGGCGGATTTACATGGTTTAAACTTGTCAGGAAGTTCACGCATGAATACTCACTTATTTGGTTTTGAATTCAGTAGCTTTTTTACTTTGTCGTTCGGACTAAATGTAAATGTACATTGATTTAGGAGTTGGCTATTTAAGCAGACTTTCCATACTCAAAATTCATGCGCTATGGGAATTTGTATTTATGATTAAGTCTCAGATGTGTTTTGACGAACAGACAGGACAATGGTTAAATTTTATTAGCTTTTTCCAATTTTTCTTTTATTTAGATCGACTTACTTTCAATTTCTCTACATTTGTTTTTCAAGTAACAAATGAAAGTAACTTTTTAAATTAATAAATAAGTTAATTATAAATATACATTTTGGTTTAACATACGATCCATTTTGTAGTGTATGAATAGTTCAAAAATTTAGTATATGAATAGTGGTAAAAATTGATTTTGATAATTACGATGAAAATTTTCAAATCACACACATCGATTTACTTACCATCGACCACGTACATAATACAATTTTGTTTTGATTTCCTTCTTTACTCTCAATTTATCGCGCAGGAGAATCCTCAACTCGTAAAAGCCAACAGGGAAAATGAATTAACCCTTGGCTACAAATAACGGTACAGAGACTACAACGAATTAAAACGGTTCTTGTGCGGCCAAGATTGAAGACTTCCGAGAAGTCGAGTTTATTTACCAGTCGCAAGAGCAATGCGGTAAAGCGCAGTTGATTCTATGGCCTTGGGAAATTCCAAACAATCAAATTTTCTTCACTTTTTTCCCCAGCGCTGTAACGCTTGTTGTGCCGGATTTATTGAATTATCTTATTTCGAGAAGCGTCGTTTCAGTAACAAAGTTTTTATGAATCTCTTTCTTTATCTGTTCATTTTTAGAAGAAACTCGTTGAAATTTCACTTTATTGTAGAATTATTATTTCTTAAATCTTGAAGATAGTAATGACACTCTCTTTAAAGCAATAAGATTACACGAAAATAAAGAGGTTTGTTTCTTATATTAAATAGATTATTTGGATTAATTATAATTATGTAATTAATTTTAAAAATACTTTGAATTAATTAATATGCCATGCACTTTCACAAGTTTGGATCGTGAATTAAATTAAATTGACATTCGATATTCTCCAAAGTTGATCCATCTGTTGGAACGGCAGCATTCAAACTATTTCAAAGTGTGACACGTCCTTCAGTGGGCGTCTTCTAAACGCGTCAAGTTTCCGAATTTCCTAGCGCCGCGAAAGGGATAAAAGACCACGTAACGTTTCAACCCCCTACGTATCGCCTCTGGGTGCTAATGGTCTA
The DNA here is from genome assembly GCA_030064505.1 of Chouioia cunea. Lineage (NCBI taxonomy): Eukaryota > Metazoa > Arthropoda > Insecta > Hymenoptera > Eulophidae > Chouioia > Chouioia cunea. The sequence goes on from JAOPFQ010000002.1 coordinate 27,842,276, forward strand.
TTTCAAAGTGAAACTTAGGGCACAAAATTACTGAAAGCTCTCCGAGGAATATATAGCTTCTACTTTAGAAGAAAATTAACGCGAAAATGAGGGATAAATGAAATTAGCTCGTTTAATGTTTGCTTGTCTCATGTTTATTTCGTTGAGTCGCTCAGATGAGTCAACGAAAAGTTTATCAAATCGATAGTCCATCATTCATCGTTACACGTGTGTTGAATAATTTATTGATTAATTTTGAATACGTTAATTAAAAAAAAGTAACTGTTGATTTCCACATTCTAACATTTATTATCATCAGTTTTCCAAGCTGGTACACTTACTAGTAGAGTTATGAAACACTCAACGTTCTGGCACACTAAGCTAATTAAAGGTTCATTTAATAAAGCAGAATCGTTTCTCACGCAGCGCCCTTGTGCATTGATTAAATTCGTAAACTACGTGGATTACAACTTTCGAGCTCAAAAATGTATGTGTGTTTTAGTGTCATGCCACGCCAGACTGAGCTCACACAACTGCAAATCTAACCTAAGATTTCGTTCGTTTACGCTCGAGCGCGCACGCCAACAGTTGGAATTTACGACTCGTTTCTTCAGCCAAACTGCGGGTTTATATAGTGGCGCACCTACTTGGATAATCACGCTAATTTGATTGCTCGAAATGAATTAATCCAGCTTTAATGGAGAATTTTCATGAAGAGACAATGTTTAGTTAATTGAATGAAATTACCAAGATTTTTTACCAGTGAAAAAAGTATTATCTAATTCTTTTTAATTAAACTTAATCAGCTAATTTTATCATGATATGTCTATGTGGTCAAATAGCTAACGTAAGTAGCTTTTATACATTTGTAATCTATTATACGAAACCGTGTAATTATATAAAGAATGTCATTACATTGATTAGTCAACTGAAATTTCTAATAATATAAACAATACAAATACAAATAATAATGAACAGAAAATCAAGAAGTATAAATTCCATAATTGGTCATTTACCCATGATAAGGTGTGCTACAGCTATTTAATACCATTGGAAATATCTGGTACTCGAAGCACCAATCACCTGAGACTCTACAATGTGAATTGTTAGTGTCAATTCACCTCACTAATTTATGTCAGGTGATTATCAATTTACTCGATCTACTTGAATAATGTACGTTTTCTAACAGATATACGGAAAAATTTTACGAAACACATCTGTTTCATCCAATAAATGTATTTTTCATCGTTATAAAAAGGAATTTATTCGGAAACTGTATGCGTCCAACAAGCAACGAGTAAATTAAACTTGGACGTAGATACGACTCAGCAGCTCATTAAAAGCTATCACGACAAATCACGATCAGCAGGCGGGGCCCCTCGAAATTTTTGTTTTCGCGTCAGCTGCGTGCGCCTGCATAAAAGCAGGAGGCAGAGAAAGAGAGGGAGAGGGGAGGAGGTGGCAACTGTCGGCAGTGGACTTTAAAAGTTCGGTAATTGCCGAGGACACGTCCGCCCGTTAAAATCGAGCTCACACCGCAGCCTTTGCGGTCCACTCGCCTCTGAAAGTCAGCATATTTCAGGCCGATCTAGCAACGAGAGCTTTTTCCCGTCTTTCACTTCTAACTATTTTTCTCATTTCTCTCTTCGTTCCTGTCCTTCACTTGTACACGCACGTTAGGGATGTTAGAACTAATACATGCTATTTTTTATTTAGCTTTTTAACTTTTGTTATCTTTATTTTCATGAAAAAAATTAGTAATGCAGAAATACTTACTTACTTGCTTTTATATTTGTACTTTTTTATCTTTATTTTTTTCTACGTCTATTTGCGAATAAATGCCATTGAATATATTCACTATCTCTTAAGTTAGTCAAAGTAATATTAGCACACTATATTATTAATTAGTCTAACCGATTATAATGATGCGTAACTGCATCAGTTTTATGCTGACAAACGGAAAGATCCATCTCAGGAAAAAGTAGTTTAAAGCGCAGTTTGATAAATTAGAAATTTCAAAACTCTCCTCGTTAATTTCAAGGCTGTTTGCACTTTTCTTGCAAACGTATTTCACACAATAAGTCAAGAGAAATTACCCTAGCTGTATAGAAAAATGAACAAGATCTTGACGCTACGCCAACTTACTGCGCTTTATGGGAAAAGTTCAGGTAAACATAAAAAGTTTTCTTTTATATCGGTGTATCTTTCACTCCCTTGGAGATTTCCCTTCTACATAGCGGGCCTTAGCATTATTCACTTCCTCCATGTCTTCTCACTTGTTCCTTTTTCAATTTTGTCTACGTCAACAAAAAATTACTAAATCTGACAACGATATTGAAGTTTATCTGGATTTACATATACCAATAAATAAGTTATTACAGTAAAACCATGTTATTGAAATAAAATTTTTAAAAGCAATTATTATTAATATTTTTATGAAAATCAACTTTTATAAGTATAAAACATAAATAATTACTGTAAGTAACATTTAATGTTACCTTAAAAGAATTAACGTTCTCTGAAGCTTGGCTTCCATCGATAAACCCTTTTTTCTTTGTCGCGCAAGGTAAACAAACAAAGTAAGCGTTCGAATGTCAAAGCAGTCGATTCCAGCGCTGTCTTTTTTATGCTTAGCCTTAAACACGGGTCAACAAAACGTCACTGATGGTGTCTTGCCAGTGGCTCGTTAATTCCCCTCTGTGAGCAAGCTTTCTATATGAAAGCTTTTGATGTGGGAAAAGTGTATACCTACGGATACTTGAATATTCAATAGTGATGAAAGTTTATTTTTAAATATACAAAAAAATAATACAGATACAAATGTGTAATTTATGAATAAATCTTTTCCGTATGATTTATTTAATCATTTGAACGTTCATTTTCGCGTCTTATGCCTGTGATTTTCGTGGGTTCTCTTCGTGCAACAATCAGTTAAGAGTTTAATTCATAAGTTCGTCACTTGTCAACAACATAAACCTCGGTTGGACCACCAACTCATGGTATACCTTTCTGCCGCTTCTGTGATTCCATCTTGCTCATTTCCTACAACCGAATTGGACTATGCTTGACCTTTTCAAATACACACATTGAAAGACAGAGAACAGCATACGTATAAAGGCTACATTCCCTTTTTCGTGTGTTTAACGATCAACGCAATTCATCTAGGAGTCGTGAGCGATTTGATGTAGGCAACATTTATCGTTGCATTTCGACATTTTGTAAGTAGAATCGGCCTTTATAAGTAACTCTTCAGGCAAAGTTTAGACAATACCACAATATTTCGATGAATTAAGACCGAAATGTAAGCCGCGTTCATCGATGCTTCCTCATTCTATGAGCATATTTGCTAATAATTATAGATTGTTCCGTCTCTCGCTACACTGAATAATAAAGGTTTATGGAAAGCAGAAATAACTGCTTAAATTATTCATTGAATAATATGCACTAACTTTGGAGAAATTAGCTGAAATTGAAGCATATCTCGCAATCACTTGGCTTGCCGACATCGGGCCCAGAAAAATTGCAAGCATTAGCGCGGTCCTACTTTCTCATAGGCACCGTTTCAAGAGTTATTCCGGACAAGTGGACACCATTTGTAACGGAAAATCATTTTCATCGCTTTCAGCATTTGAAACACATCCACAATTAATTTTAGAAAGACTGAACCAACACGTTGCAAACGTAGTAAAGAGGAAAGTGGCAAGATCCTACGACAAATTTTACGATCAGACAGCTTGTTCTTCTAAAGGGGTGACTATTATCAAACAGCGAAATGGCCTTTCGGCCGTGTACTTGAGCCTTGTCCTGGACCAGATGGCATTATTCGTGTAGTCATCGTAAATATATACACAAATAGGCTTCGTCCACTCAACGCGCGGCTGGCCCCACTAACATTGGATCTATCTGAAGAACGAAGGTGAGAGGAATTATTGCGTCTTATGTTCTTCTCGTATCGAGAACATGCAGACTTTTCCTCTTCTAAATAACATTTCCAGCTAGCTGCACCCCTTATATTTGAGAAGAGGCACATATTCTGATTTTTTTTATCGCGCTGTAAAATTTCTTATCTACCGCTCTCCTTATACCAAAAATGTGCGCACGGTTCGTCACCTTCAAGAAATTCCTAAATCGAAGGTAAAGGCCATGTGTCTCTGATACGCAAGTTTTTCCATATCCAGCACAATCAGTATAAATTTTATATAGCCAAAATTGCATCCACTACACAATAAATTATACGTAATTTATTATCCTACTTTACGAAAAATATCTATACTGATCATTTGCGGTGTTTGATTAGCACCACCCTCTCTAATCGCTGACTAGATTTTAGCCAAAGCCCAAACGGAGACATGGCACTTTTTTAATTTTCCAGTGCGTTCTGAAAAATTAACGTATTCACATGAGTCAGTTACTAACTGTAGTAACTGTACCCAACATTCAGAAAAGTCTTTACCTTGCGTGTGTATATGCAAACTTATGCAGCTGCATAGGACGTAGTCAAGCAGCATCGCTAATAAAGGAGCTAGCTACAGGATGACCCGATGAGTTAGCAAAGGACGACTTAGAATCGACTATTAAGTGTCCTCGTACCACGCGTCATACGGCCTATATCCACGACTACGGAGCAAGAGCTATTTCCGTTCTCGAAATGTCGCGGCTCTATTGCTCGTCTCTACCTATGAAGGCACATCCCGATGCCAAGCACTATGTCGACGTCTAATGCTGCTAAAAAAGTTCTATAAGAAGATAATGTATTCCTTTATTAAGGATTCTTTATTAAGTTACTCAAACATTTCAGGTAATCTGAATTACCATTTTCTGTAGTATTGTTTTACATTTGAGACCTTTTCTAGCTATTATTAGTTTCTGTATGCAAGTAAATTCTCTATTTTGTCATTCTTATTATTTTTTATTATCACAATTCCTCTTATTTTGCATACAACTCATATATTCTTACATACTTAATTCCTTAACTCATTATATTCGTAATTTTATGCGCTCTAAGAGACATAAGGAATTCGTATACATTAAAAAATGTATTATCTGTAAATGAACCATTTTTTAACAGTAACTATTTAATTTTTATTTTTCAACTCAAAAAACTTTTTGGCAACACAAATTTAATATAAAAATTTTAATAAACTGACGGCGTGTGATCTTTCTATTTGGTTTGAGATTCTGTTAGCCGACCAATTTTGCAAAAAGGTCTTGAGACGGAAAAGAGCAAAACAAAAAGAAAAAAAGCTCACTTGTTTCGGAATAAACAGATAGCCCCGATCACATCCTGAATACGAAGCAGTTGCTTTCGTCCTCTCATCGTATAGAAATGTTACCCTCAGTGTCGTTTTCGCATGTGCGCTGGCGCGTCTGTTGCTGTGTGTTTATTTGAAGCGCGCTCTTTTGAGAAAACGAAGGGGAAATAGCTGCGTTTGCGGTTCCTTTATTTCAAATACTATTTTGATCTCCTCTGCAACGCATATAGCTTCTGACATAAAAACTTATGATAAATGTTTGATGTCTTTTTATTTGATTAGACTTTATTGTTGATAACCAAATCATTTTTATGGTAATCTTGTTGTTTTGCAACATAGTATTTAAGTAAAATTCATTTGAAGATATAATTAATGAGTATTTACGTTATAATCCCTATTGTCACTTGATCAAGTAGAAAGATTATATAAGGAAAACAATTTCGAAAAACGATATTATCACTAGATTCGTTCTGAAATTGTTGTTTTAAATTCAAATAATCTGATTTCTAAATCATACACATATATACGTTATACAATAAACGCTTATAGGATAAACGTTTATTCTTTTTATTTCATATGAATCACAATTATTACATAATAATTTATCATACCTCATTTGATAAAAAGGCATTTTGTTCACTCGATTTCTTTCGTCGTTTATCCAAATTTTCATTTGCATTCTATCTTCTCAGTGATCGTTAGTTTTCATCTTGCAATCCAACACATCCTTTGCTTCTTCTTTCTCGTATAACTTACAGGATTATGACATCAAGTCGAATTGCATTACGTTCGTTGGGGAGGGGGGGGGGGGGTGCACCAAGAAGAGTAAACGGGAGATTTGAAATGTCATTAAATTTCCACGATATCCTGTCCTGTTTTTCTTTTACGTCGAGCAATTATGGAAGACTTCATCGTCTCTCCTGCTTTATGGTCTTTAATACGCATATAGTATTTATAGTACCTATTACCAGTGGCAACAACGGATGCTTTGATCATTGTATATTTTGAGAGATTTGAATGGAGGCATTTGGGGAGTATGAATGGGAAAATTAAAATTACAGCATATAGTTAAGAGTATTTAATACTTACGTTGTTAAAAACAGACTTGAAAATTGACCCTACTTAGAATTTGCGACTAGCAAAATTAACCGTGTGCAACTACAAGCTCATAAAGTAAAGCTTTCGATTCGTTCGACAGGTGATCAGTCGATTTCAATAATCCAAACAATATATTTTAAGATTATTACACGGCAATATCTACCATCTACTAATACTACCCTCTTTTTATTGTAATTTTAGCGTGTTTGATAATATTAACGTCCTTCTATTGCCGAAAACCCAACAATTATCAAATATTTATAGTTTCCGAAAAATTATCTCCTAGATACATATCCGCCAAATACTCCTCAAAACATCGCAAAAAATTCATGCCTTTGTAGCTATGGCATACTCTCGCAACGATCTTAAATTCGCATGCAGGAGAAACACTAAGAGTCGAGGATATCCTCTTTTTGGTGCGAGCTAGCTGGATTAAATTCGCGACAGAAGCGAGTGTATGTGTGCGTCGCGCGCTTGCTGCGCATGAATATGGAAAGCCTCGTTACTATATACTCTTCTCCTTCTCTTCACTACTTGTATATACATATGCGTGTAGTCTTCGCTTCTTGAGAACCTCTCGGTTGGCTGCTGGTTTTACCGTTTAACACCAAGTCACACCGTAAATTTTGTCGCGAGAGCTTGCTGGCTTCCATTTTCCCAAGATTACTAAAGAAAAAGATTGCTGATTTTTCATACATATATGGATGTTTTTCAAAATGATCAGTTAATTTTTAGCTTTTTATATATTTTTAAATTCTGAGTTGATATATCTTAGAAAAATTTTGGTGGAACTTTATATTCTACATTGTACCTTGCATACCTCGATAAATCTTCAATTTCAGTGAAAATGTAAGTATATGTATTTTAATACTTAAGAAAGGATTCTGGGTTTAGATCTTAAATATATACTTTGCATTTTGATTTGTACATGACATGAAATAAGGGCTAGAATATTTTTCATTGAACAAAACCTACAATTTTTCCCCGTCCAATCCTCAATTTGATAAAATACCCGCATGAGCATGGATTTATGAATACCCACAATGAGTTTAATACACGCGACGAAACAGAGAAGCAAAAGTTTGTGAGCTATGAGGAGGGAGAAAATGCAATTCGTAACGAGCTCGCTGCGATGCTTGATTCCTCCCGCACAAAGGTTCGTCGGCACAATGAAGCTTTAAGCTCCACTTAATCTTCTTCAAATCCGCGACAAACACAAAATTCTGGGTTGTCGTCACACTTGCACGCGAATGGATTTGCGTGTTTTATCGTTTCGCGATGAGTAAAGTTTGATTATGCACTGAATTCATGTCTTTCCCTCTTTTGAGCACATCGCAGACATAAAGTCATTAAAAAGTTTTTTTTATGAAGAATATTTTATTACGGCTCTTCAATTGATATAATTAGCTGATAATGTAAATCAGTGCGTTTACAGTGCGACAAGGGACTAGAAATGACGTATTTTTTCCACAAATATTTTAATTTCGACATTATTAGCATTTTATACTAGAAAATTATGCAAGTTATTTTTCAAAATAAACGTCAATTAAAAAGAATATTGAGTGATGAACACGAAAATGAAAAATCAAAAACTATAAGTTCTTGATAAGCACTACATTGATTCGTAATGATATAATCATCATCTGTATTTTGTCATCTTTCTTGTATAAAAGAGAATCGTCCCATTACCGCGTCTTCGCTCGTAAGCTCCTTCTCAAGTATCCTTTTGACACCTGAGCTCGAGCGTCGTTGTTAAGCTCGCGCGTCGAGTGTTATTAAGATAAAAAAAGGAGCAGCGACGCGTTATTAAATAGCGCGACTGAGCGGTAAATTGAAAATATTTCAAGACTTTGCTCTCAAAATAGCGAGAGGAACGGTACCGAGATGTTCGCGCGTATAAAAGCCAAAATTGAGTCACTTGTTGAAACTTTCTTATATATTCACCTCGTAAAGTTTAAAAAGATCATATTTTAGCGTCTTAACATGGACATGTTATTAAATATTATAATAGCTTATGCACCAATAAGTATTTTTTTTATTTTTTGTTACGGTGCATTTTTAAAATATAGTAGTTGAACGTGTTTTAAGTCAAATAAATTACCGTCTGTATGGACTATCGGCAAATTGAATCTGATTAAAAATCATTGAAGTGTATAACAAATAGATGTGTCACAATTTATATTATATTTTCTAAAAATAAACTTCGATAGTCAAATTAGGTATTGTGTCGAGATATAAAAAAAATTTCATAAAAGAACAATTGAATTTGTATTTAATATAATTTATTCGAGCCTTGTGATTTAGCACAAATGTGCACTCAACGGTTAGTGCAATTGAAAGACAGAAAAGGGCGTTGAATTAACTGAACAGAAACTTGAGCGATATAAAAGAAATATCTCTGCCACAATAAAAAGCTCCTATCTCCCGTAAAGTGAGCTTTTATTTCTCAATGTCGACAGAGTGGTTTGCGAGGCGACGCGTATGAATTTTCCCTTGTTTTTTTGCTTCGCATGGCACACTTTATTTTTCAATTTTTTTCCTATTTTTCTTGCTCCGGATAGCAACTAAGATGATGTAGGATGATCTTGTCTCTTGTTTACCTTCATAAGAGACGCTTCGACTTATTTTCGGGACGCACAAGCACGTTTGTGTGGTTTTCGCTGGCACGAACGTGAGCAAACAAGGAATAGAAATTTAGAATTTGTTTGCTTAGGAAATTTCGAGGCGGCGGTAGTGGTCTATTGGCAAGAAATATTGCCATTGAGGGTACTGTTAAATAAATTCAACATGGTGTCCATAAAGGACGAATTCGAATAGTTTATCGATATTTTTCAATGTACTTTACATTTGTAGCTAATTAAACAATACAAATTTTATTACAAATTTTATTATAAATCAAAGTTTTACCTAATTAATTAAAAAATGAAGTACATAAGCTTAAGAAATGTTTATAATGTTTTGTATTCGAGAGAACACTTATTGAAGTGTAATACATTTTTTATAGAATTATTAGATTTTTCCTCAATCTCATTTATTATTTTATGCTATATTGATTATCATCTTCTAGCGGAGTATAACTCTCGTGCAAGCCATGAAGCATGTAAAATAACATCTCATTAGCATGTTCTTCTAATGAATAAATGACTTATTCTTTTAATTTTTTTAGTTTATCATTAATTCGAGGCGCTAACGTTCAGGATACACTGAAAGTATTTATATTTTATTCGAAATTTCTCGTCAAATAAATAGATAAACTATAGGAATTAAAAACTCAAATCAAATGCCTTCGAGACCATATCATTAAGCTCATGTCCCAAGGGATTTCGTGAGCTAAATAAACATATAGCATACACCATAAAAATATTCATTAAACCGCCTTCACTGACGATCTTCGTTAAAAAAAAAGAAAACCGCGACAACAAAAAAGTAGATACGAAACAGAAGCTGAATAGGAACGTAGGGTGAATAACTTAAGGCATCGCGTTTCTAACTCCCCGGAGGAATCCACGCGCAGCACCGCTTAAGATCGGCGCGTAACTTTTTAACCTTGCGACTCGACGAGGGTGCATTTTTAAGCATGCTTGCGAGCGACGTCTGGCTTGTGTTTATCGTGAGGAGAACGGACTCTTGTGTGTCTTTCATTTTCATGGGATTTGTACGGGGAGTCTGAGTAAATTATCATATTAATGGAAAGTTAACAGGTATAATTGTAAGTGTCAGGAACATTTTTTTCTTTGATTGCGAAATATTTAGCTAATAGCGTTTTTAGAAGATCTATGAATAGTTGATACTCTGAGACAAACAAAAATTATTTTAATAGTGACAAAATATAATCTCTGTTTGCGTTTTAATATCAAAATTGAATATAATTTTAATAAATTTTAGACATTCATTTCCGAGTTATCGAACAAATTTTACTGAGCCTATGAATTGATGGAACCTACAAAAATTTCGCAAAGAAAATCAACACGTCATATCCAAGAACTTTCTCACATTCATAAACTGACTTGCAAACTCTATCGCAGCCGTATATATATTCGCGACATATGCGCAAGGCAAAAATAAAGAAAATGCGAGGGTGGGTGAACGAACCTAATAGAGAGAACTTCCTGAGTTTTCCTTCAGCCTCGCGACACCGGAAATTTGACGAAAGCGATATTGCCGGCTGTCGATGGCGTTGTAAGGGGAGATATGAGTGAGTTTGCGCGAGAGCTCTCTTTTATTTTTCTATTTCGTCCGAACAAGTATAACTTTCCACCTACGCAAGCAAGAATGCTAGGTAATAAATGAAATCATAATTGTAATTCAATATCGAATAGGTATTATTCACTCTTTTGTTCTTGCTCGTTTACAGAATTCATTTACAGACTTTTACAAGCTTACAGAATTCTCATTTTTAACTAACGAAAAGAATACGTTTTTTTTCTTTTGATTAAGATCTAAGTAAAGCAATATGAAGGGATAAAATACGTTATAGTTATACCAGAATAATCACTTACACTAAAGAAATTATTATTCCATATTAAAATTTGAATGACTAGAACGTACAATTGTTATTTTATACAACTTTATAAAACTTTAATGTTTAAATTGAGCTTAATTGACCTGTGGTAATATAAAATACTACTAAAAGTAAGATATAGTGGACAAAGCGCTTACATAAGTGCATGGTTGTTTTTCTCGCGTAAAGCTAGTCACACAGTCTCGACAAAATCCTATATCCTTTTCTTATTCGCCATTTACCACGCAATGCCCATCTTAAGAAGTACCATTCGATTTTCCAATCCCTTGGCTTGTTCTGCGGCGATATCGCTCTTCAGAGAACAGTCTATCAGAAAGCTGAATGGAAAAAGGGGCGGTCTCTATGTTTTTATGTATCCCTTTCTATATTCAGAAAACTGCTGAAAATATTTTGCCAGCTTCTTTGAAAAAAAATATTTATATATTTTTAATCGCACAGAGAAAAATTGAGAGGATAGTCTCAAATATAATTTTGTTGAATGACAGGCTTGCAACAGTTGTCTGAAAAAATTGCCGAAATGGCCTTGCAACTGAACGAGTATTTCGAACTATGAATACTAAAAAACTATGTAGTTGTTCGTTAGTTGAAAGAATGTAATTTATATTTTGACATAAAAACAACGTCAATGAGACTATATGTATTTTGAAAAAGAAACAGGTAGATACTCGTTTAAACTTCGTCAGAGCGGAAAAATGATGCGACGGGTTAATTGAAAAATAACTTATAATTAAATAAAGCTCGCCGACCACTCGAACTTTGTCTGGGAGTAGCGTAAAAGGGAAAAAGGAGGCAAGTGCGCGGGGAAATTGCCGTAGGAAGTTAACGGGTCAGAAAGTGCGATGAGGCGTATGAAACGACGCGGAGCGAGAGCGTGACACCTTGGGATCCGTCGAAAGTTCATCCCACGGGATGTTGGCAAGGCAAGTTAACCGAGCGCTTATCGACTTTTGACTGCCAGAATGAGTTAGTTGTAGAGCATCGATGTTGCGTCCACGTCGTCAACGGAGCCAAGCTTCAGCTATATACTTTTTCTGCGACGATGATAGAAACTTTCAAGACCTGTCGGGTTTGTCTTCTTCGTCGAGCTTTGGGAATTTATTTGGAGATATCATTATGGATTGATTAATATTATGAGTATTTTTCACGAAAATAGTTTTATATATTGTTTTAATATGATTACATTTTTAAATCACATTTTCAAATCCCTTTTAATTGAATTAAAAAGTTAATAATTTTTATGTATGTCTGCTAGATTTTTTTGTAATAGTTGAAGAAAGCTTGATAACTTGAGTTTTCTATGCTTTTATTTTTGAATTTATACATTTTTTATTTATAAAATCCATGGCATATAAATAATTTTAAACTTAAAATCTCAATCTTTAACAAAAAGTACACATCTAGTTATAGAAAAAAAAGGTAACTCGAGAAAAGAAAAAAAATTATACGTAATTGATTGCATTTGAGGCTAATTTAAAATTAATCTCTATAGAACGCCAGCCATACAGCATCTCTTCTAATTACCTCTTAATTACGGATTTAATTGGCTGATCGTTCGACTGTACTGCGGGACCCAGCATAGCGCATCCTATACACATCCCTCTCTCTCTCTCTCTCTCTGTCTGGCGACAAAATCGCGGGTGTGAGGTACAGCGAATCGTTGGCGGGCGATTATTTTGCACAGAGAGCTATATGAACTACCCCGCAGGCTATGTAGCAAAACACGCTGAGCAACATGGCAAGAGAGAGAGAGAGAGAGAGAGAGAGAGAGAGGTAAATGGCTTCAAGCGAGGCCTTGTTACGCTCTGAGGTAGACCGCGTGCGCACTCGGTTTTGGGCTTTCTAGGTCCATTGTCTGTGGCGCGTACTGTAGTGCGACTACGTCCGAGTGGCATTGTGCATAGCCTGGACACTCTGTCTCTCTCTTTCTCTGCGTAGAGGAATTCAGAATTTCAAAGAATTTATTGCCGTTGAAGTGTAACGCTAGTCTAGAAAAACCTATTGTAGTAACACACACGTATCTACAAACGATAATTTCACCATAACGAGAATGATGCTTCGAGATTAATTCCCAAGGACGCTCCCTCTCATTCTCTCTCTCTCTCTCTCTCTCTCTCTGCTTTGCCTTAGTGATTTATATGCATACGGTTGAAAATCAAAATTATTTATCACGTCGCGCTTTTGTAAATAGAGCATAAAGAGGCGGTACAGAGACATAGAGAGTAGTGAGAAAGAGGGTGGAAGGTGGGAAGAGGACTGAGTGTGCTTTCGATCGAAGTGATAAACTGCACCCATTGTCGCTTTGGCTGGCTTGGCTATTGGGTAGGAGGATTGGAATTGCTCGTAAAAGGGTGAGAGTTAGAGTTATACATAGATATTTTATCGTGATAATTTGACTTTAACTTGTAAATATTAACAAATGATAACGCATTGCATCTTGGCGTTTTTACAATTTTTTGAAGAATAGAAATGTAACTTAACAACTATTTAATCATGAAAGTATAGCTTATTTATAAAAATAAATGTCATGGTACATTTCATGAGTTAATTCTTCTTTGAATATGTTATTTTAGTGTTAATTATATTTAGTTAATTATAGTTTAATTCACAAATCAAAGCTTTTCAAAATAGATATAGTGAAAACCAAGTTGAGAAATTTACACACGGAATCCTAATTCGATCGGCAATTGGTTGGGAGGGAAGGAGGAGACCGAAGTAAGTCACTACCCCTATAAATTCGCAGAGCTGAGCCACTTAACCACCTCGAGCGTCGCCCTTATTGACTTCATTTACGACCCGACTTGGTACACGTCAATCGAGATTGATGAAGTGCATTTTAAAATGAAAGTCCGTTTAACAGTAAATTTTTTCATCACTGCGTAAGACTAAGAAAGTACTACAGTCTTAATAGTTTCTCCAATCCGTTACAATAAATGCTGAAAATTTTTTTTCTTACCAACTTAATATTCAAAATAGATGTTTACTCGCACGTCAATGATGCGCTAAGTCAATATTTTAAAAGTACAGATTCGAATGCACGCCCAACTAATTCATTTTTATTGAGCGCATAAAACAGTGTACACTTGTTTAGGGAAAGTGTCTATCGGAAATTCAAAATGGTCTTTCTCTATCTCTCTTGCTCTCTGTCTCTAGTACACAAGGGAGTAAAGCGACTGCATACGCAAAGCGGCTTGTCCACGGTTGGACCGCAATAGTTGGCTGAGCTAGAGCTTTAAAGCGTAAGTGTCCCCCACGAGGCTCTGTGGCAGAGATAACAAACACATACACACATACATACATAGTGACTTCTTGTACGTCCCGTTCACAAAAGTTGTTACGTTCTCTCTGAAGGTCCCCCATGGGTGCTTTTTCGCACCCACGCTTGACTATCAAATCCAGCTCTCTCTTTCTCTGTCTCTCGTCCCCGCTATCCACTCGAAAAATTCATAATGCTACAAGCGCGATTGCATTTCTGTATTATGCACGTTAGGTTCGCTATTGAATATTTAATGGCCACGTCTTCGTCGTGTACAAGGTATATCCTGACGACGAACTGGAATGAGGAGAAGTATCTTTGGATTATGCGAGTGCCGCGACGATAATCATATTTTGTTTTGAAGTGGAAAAAAGTTCATATTAAAGAAGGTAAGCATTTGAAAGATTTATAAAATGTTCTTATCAATTTTTCAAGTGAAGCTTTCAGGCCCTCTCTCTCTCTTTTTATCTCTCTATCTGTTTCCCTTTCACTCTCTCTTAATCTATTGAAGAAATAGGTTTATGCTAATGCCAAGGGAATAGTTATCGAAGCTTAATTGTTTGAAAGTCAACTATGTAGTTTGCAATGAATCTACATTTTTTGTAGAAAGTATAGTTATGAGTTTGAAAAAAGGAAAGCTTTGAAATGACGTATTCTCTTAAAGGGAAAGGGGACTTGAAAACATAAAGCACAAAGTACGTCTTTTGGTGTAGCAAGAGTTGACATTATCTGGTACCGTTAAAGTGGCCGATAAGGCAAGGTAACCATTGTTGCGTTATAAAGCGCAACGTCCAGAGAGGAAGATCGATCACGGTGGCGCGTTTGCCTTGGCGTGAAAACTTTTCCCTCTTTTATACTTGGCCTTGCACAATTGTTACTTGCTCGGAATTAAAGTAGTCACACAGTTGACAAGCAATCCGAACTCTCGGAAATATTTTCTTTTGTCGTACTTTTTTTTATCGTTTTTCATATCTTTTATTTGCAGTTACAAGTATTCACTTGTCATTCATTTTTTTTACTTATTGTAATTCTTGTTATATATAAAAACATAAATTAGAACGTTTGAATCTCAAACAAAACAATGTTAATGAAAAATTTCATAAATCCCTATGGATTATAGTAATCGCAACTTTTCTCTGTACTGTACAATCATATGAAAAAAAAATTAAATGGACATCACATTATCACAACAATCACGGTATAACCATGCGCATAGGAAATTATGCCTTCTCAATAGCAAGTATAAGCTCGGTTTGCAAGCGTAAAGAAGGGGTTCTCGGAGTACACACGTACACGTTATACAGCCTTGAGTTAGGGAGAGACTGAGGCGGAGGCGGTAAATAACAGCTTGCGCAAAGGTCTAATGTTGCATGAATGGCGATAAGCTGCTATATTTCGCTCAGCCGCAAGTCTGAGACCTTGTGTCTTGCGCGTGCTGCTGCTGCTACTGCTGGGGTATCAGGTGAACGCCATTCAGGACCATGGCTCTGAATAAATAACGACTTCTAGTCCTCGGCTCTATAACACAGCCTTTCTTTTCCGGTGCAAGGCTGCCTGATCCATGGACCTTTTTTACTTTTGGATACCTTCGTAGTGGATAGTTATAGTAGGGAATTGCTTTAATTTTCAATTGATTTAATACCTATCAAACTTATGAGGTAATGAATCTCATTAAGTATCTTAATCTATTACATTGTTGGCTTAATTATTTCTTTACTCAATTTCACTGTCTCAATTTTTTTCTTTGGTATGAATGAAACTGTTGAATTTTCAAATATTCATTGTCAAAGTGTAAATTACTGTTGATTATCTTGTATGACATTATTAGGGTAGGGTTAAAATAGTATTCTGAAATTCGCATCTATTGATTTTAACAAGGTCTGAATAAACTTGCTGGATTTGAAAATTCGATGAGTTTGTTCATGTAATAGTTAAAATTCTTTAAAATCATATAAGTACAACCTCGAATTTGGCTTGATACGATCATAGTTGAGCTTTTTAGTCTTACAGCTTACTGAAGAACAAATCGATAGCGCATAACTGACAAACCTTTCAACTATGTGTTTGGATGAGCTTTCAAAATGTCCGTTTTGCACTCCGTTCAAGTACATTACCGTTATTAACAAAATAACGTAGACATTTTATTCAATACTATCGCTCGTAAAAACATGTGTTCAACTGATTGGTAACAATTATCAGATATTACATTTTGAAATCTAAATATACACAGAAACATTATTTTGATAAAAAACCAAATAATTTTTTTTCAATGATAAGCGTATAAAGCCGGCTAATTACTTAAACTCGAAGGAAAATTTTCATCGCATTTGATAAAATAAATAAACTCGAGGGTTAAGCGAAGCAAAACTCGTTATTAGTCGCTCACACAGTGGCTGTGGGGTTAGGTGCGAAAGTTTTTAAGCCGATGCGATTTTTCTACGACTGGGTAAATGTAGTTGGTCCCAAGGATTATCTTTTCCTGCGGTGTCCACGGATTTGCATCAAAATGAAACTTTCATAAATAGGCTAAATTGATGAATTTTAATAAGGAACCAAATCTCCGTATATCTTATTGCAAAGCGTTGCCTTAGTCGTAACTGTCTCTTCACTTAAAATGTTAGTTTTTTAAATTATCAATCATATAGCGAAACAAATGGAACATTCAAATAGGATACGGTATGAATTCAAATAATTATTTATAATCATATAATTATCATCTTAAAATGTGTTCTAAATTTTACTACTAATAAATACAAATGTTGATCACTTTCAATTAATCATAATATTTTTTTGTTACAGGTAAATCCATCACTCAATATAATGATCCAAAAGTTCACTCATTATAAGGTATGATCTTCTCTTTTCGAAAAACTAAAAAATTCATGATAGAACCATGTGCAATTGTGTAAGAAAATACAAAATACTCTCTATATGAATGAACAGGAAAACCCAAATCCCGAAGCAGCTCGTTTACTTCGACGAAGCTGAAGAGTGAGAGAGAAATTCTTCCGGTACATGAAAAAGGAGAGAAAAAACGGGAATCGTCGGAGAGTTTATAAGTTGGTAATTTAAGGCCCACGGCACGTACACCAGTAGCGCCAGATCTTTGCGGCGCCGAAATAAATCAAGCGCTGCGTATAGGTTCTCTTCCTACCACCCCCTCCCTCTTACCATCCTCCGCTTTCTTCTTTTCCTTTGCGAAGCTTTCGCCTCGTATTCATGCGGGCGCAGGTCGCCTTGAAAAGAGAGTGCAGCTGCGCGCGCGAGCCTGCGTTTACTGAGGAGATTTATGAAAATTGGCCCGATGTTTCGTGGACGGCTGAACTGCGAATTAAGTTTACTTATAGAACGACTAGGAATAGCTTTTAAGTTGACTTTTCAATATAGGCTTATTAGAAGCTCCGTTATGGAAAAATTGTCAATATTACATTCTGTTATTTCTTTTGAGAATGCGCATGTTATTTTCAATGTTTTTATACTTAATATGTAAGCTAAAAAGTTTCAATTTTCATAGACTTTGACACAAATTTTAGTACTTATTCACTTAAAAACTACTTTTACCATTCGGATAGTAAAATTAACTAAAGCAACATTTCAATCGCATCAGTATTTTGCGAAACCACTCTCTCCAAAGAAGAGTTGAACTTTATCATTGTTTTAATTTTGAAACAAATAACGCATTACGCATTACAAGTACCCCAAATATTATAATTGTGCAAAGTATACTATATATCCATATGTCATTACAAACTTCAATAATACATTAATCACTAAGTCGTATAACTTCTGGCAAAATTAGCTCGTTAATAATTGTTCTGAAATAGTAGTAGCGCAAAACTTTGTAGAAACCAGCACACCAATGCGCCCTGAGGTTGCGTAATCTTGGGCAGGTTGTGTCGTTCATCGCTCATTCGTCAGTGTGTCCTTGGAAATTCGCGTGTCTGGAAACTCGTCTCCCTATGTATATATACCATGATGGAGAGTGCGATAATCGCGTACAGCAACTCCCCTCCCCCTTCTAAGCGTGTACAAAGCGTGTGCAGAGCGCGAGAGAAGAGAGAAGAGATAGAACGAGAGAGAGAGAGAGAGAGAGAGAGAGAGGAAGAGGCAGATTAATGTGACCCCGTCAGTGTTCGAACAAAGCTTCGTACAATGGACCGACGATGCGGTGACGCTATGGGAGGAGAACGGACGGTGTGAAATTTCGCGATATCGATCGGTATATTCGTTAATGTTCTCTCGAGCGTGCTTTCTCTTCCAGGAAAGATTTGCTAATTACGTGCAGAATCGTAGGGGAATAGTTTGGAATAGTTAATAATTAGTTTGACGAGGGTTTACTACGAAAGAAAATAGGAGTGATTGATTTATTGATAATCTCGGTCATCTTCTAATATTATATATTCAAAATTATGATTTGATGTAATTAACATTATTATGCAAGTTTTATGTATAATCGTTCTTTATAATTATATTATTAAATACATATCCAAATACAAAGGTCTACTATTTAGTTATTTTTATACAAATGCTTACCAATATCTATGCTAAGGTACGAATTAAATTGAATAAACAAAGGCAATTGGTGATTGTTATATTTTTTGTACACACTGAAATACACAATAACTATAATTTTATGCTGATAGACGCTTCTGACATCGTCTATATAGTAAATTCAACTCGACTGAGTGGAACGAAATGTCCGCTTATTCGCTATACATAAAAGCTTTGCCTTTATAGCTCCTCCACCACCAACAAGGGGCGTTGAGTATTTTGGGGCCTTTCGAACTCGTACCCTTCCATCGCTCTGGATACCTTCGGTGACTGGTAGCACCAACTTCCTTCCATAGAGGTTGCTTACCTTCTACTTGCTAGATAAGAGGGGTAAATCTCTTTCATTGTGGAGTTGGTAGACTTCGAAGACAATGTCCGAACGTTTCTGGCGGGAGAGCACACTAAATCACATTAAATCACCAGAGCGGGGAGCAACATCTATTTGTTCGCACGCAATTATTTGATTATAAGATATATTTATACTGGCTACCTCGCTTGGATATCCTTTGTCTTATTAGTTAATAACGTGGGTTTTCCTCAACGCGCATGTGTTAACCATGACATAGATCCCTGGGGTTTCCTCGATCGACACGCAGGTGTTACCCATGATATCGATTGCTGGGGTTTCGCCGACCGACGTGTATAATCTTCTCATGTGCATCTCGACGGTTTGCCTGGCGTATTGTCTATCACTGTTTTACTTTCCAATTTTTTCAATCATTCCACTGTATGACAAAATTCAAAGTCGTAGTACTTAACGTGTTCCTTCTTACAAAGATAATAACAATGGTGTACTCACTTAATGACATATTTGGTTCGTATTATTACCGACTCTTCTAAGTATAATCAATCAAAATCACATTGCTCCATCATTCGTTCTTGATTATTTTAAATATATAACAT
The DNA here is from genome assembly GCA_030064505.1 of Chouioia cunea. Lineage (NCBI taxonomy): Eukaryota > Metazoa > Arthropoda > Insecta > Hymenoptera > Eulophidae > Chouioia > Chouioia cunea. Next base: position 27,861,834 of record JAOPFQ010000002.1, read on the forward strand.
CGTCTATAGCGGAAAAGTATTGTCTTGTGCAACATAATAAGTCTCATTCCCTGTTCGTTCATTGTTTCTCCTGGATGAATCGAATGGCTGTCATTGTCGTTACTGCAAGTCCAGCGAAGTTTCATCGATTAGCTAGGTGATGGTTGCGTCACAGCGATTTAGTTGACTTTCCTATTATACACTTTCAATTGCTTTTAGTATTTTGATCTAAGTTTGAACTTTTCTGCATAATTTTTAGAACATTATTGGGTAAAACATTAACATATTTGTTCTATTGTTGCATGTAAATAATTTAAACCTTTTTAGTGATAATAAATAGCTAACCACCACATATTTCTTGGTGAAATAGTGCCCATATTATCCGGAACAATTTTTACTTTACATGTGTGGTACTACAGTTATAATATATAATATAGAAAAATTCAAATAAAATTTCTATACTTCTATAAATTCTATGGAGAACTCATACGGTTCCCATTTAAAACAAATTAAACAATCTGTGTATCAAACAATATGTATATACATTTTCAGTAAACATATTGCTACACATTCATATGCCGTTTTTTCGTGTAAATTGGAGGCCAATGATATGAAAGCGTCGTCACTCCATTGATGTGGTCGGCCCGACAATTTGTATCAAAATTTCATCATGGCATTCCTACAAACGAAGTCAACTATGATAATACACCCAGACCTGTGAGAGATAGAGAGAATATTATTGCGTTTGAATATACGAGTATGTTATTTGCGTTTTGCGGTGTAGAAGTAAAATTACGACTGTATTATTAGCTTGCGAATATATAACAATTTTGTTTATTCATTAGAAGTTACACGACCAACATGTATTATTTCAATTAATTATCAGTAAGGTTTTTTATTATCAGTAAACTAATTCTCGAAATGGAAAATTTGTGAAATTGCTCTGGTAATATACATGGCAAAATCCTACCACCTATAAAATTCGAAAGTAGGTTTGATCAACAATCAATAAGCGGTGCGAGAGTCAAAGAGAAATAAGTGTTAGTCTCATCGGCATTTCACAAGAGCTGGCGTAGCTGGCGTTTGCGTTTCTCTTCTATGTGTGTCTAACTGTCTATGATTGCAACAAACACTGGTAGAGAGTCACGCACTGCCTAGAAAGCATATGAGTGTGTGTACCTGGTTTTGTTATATAGCTTTATCATTACATAACTGATTATTCTATTCCATCAGCATATTCAAATTTGTTTTGTCCATTTGGAAAAATGGTTTTTATTCTCATTTAAATTCTCTCGCTCTGAGTAATCGAGGTAAGAAAGTTATTGACTTCGATTCAAATATTCAATCCTATTGAAGCAAACTAAATTCCGATCCATATCAAACAAAAAGATTGAAGTATCCTTAAACCGAGCAATCAGGTATGCATCAGATTGAGATGTATGATTCTGCTTAGCCATTACTTTTTTCGGTATTAATATATGTTATCGATTTAATTAATATTTTAATTGAAGGTGGGAAGTGAGAGTTGAGCAGTCGCATTTTTAATCAAGCTCATTCCGACTACACGCAGATTACGCGAACACGAAGCAAAATGCCATGGGGAGGGGGGGGGGGCGATTCCGGCCAGGTATTAACGGTGTTTACGATTTAAGCGCATTTGCGCTCCCCAGCAAATATGACTTTAAATAAAGCCCTCTGCAAAGCGAGGTTACGCCGATGTACCAAGCCGACTTTCCTACGCTGCACTTTTATATGTGCTCACAAATGAAATATTTTGAGGGAGATTGAGCGAGAGGTTTATTCGGAGAATTAATAAAAAAAAGTGGATTCGCACGAGTGTACTTCCTGTATTGGTAGTCTGTTTATTTAACGGAGCGGCGTAATTATTCCACTGGATTGTTTAATGGAATGTTTTGAAAATTTGAACCTATTTCATAATTTTTATCTCAGTATTTAATATCTATAAAAAAATAGTTAAAATTGAAATACTGCAGGATTTTTACATTTTGTTAATATCTAATTTTCAATTACTGCTATATAGAAGAATTGTCAGTCAGATTTTTAGATTTAAAATTTAATAAGCATTATTTTATAAAAGCTTATAATTTGAAGAATTATTATATTAACAACTCTGTTGTAGCATGAGTACACATCAAAGTTATGATAAAACATTAACGTTGGGGATTATGTTGATTAACGAATGATGTGCGCAGATTGTTGCTTTTTCAGGCATCTACGTGCATACGTAAAGAATCTAACCTCAAATATTGGGTGTGAACTTCAGTTCTGCATTATTCTTAACGCTCAATATGTTTGCCTATAATAAACTATTTTATTTAACTAAATTAATTTGAGTTTTTCGGAAGTTCGATAAAATTACTGTCTGATATCGTTGCGTATAAACTTACGGTTTATCAAATTCCTCTAAATTTATTTTCATCGTTTATTTTACATAAACATCTATCGTTGTGCGATTAGTATGAAATAACGTTTTACCGGTATTCTCCACCCCAACAATTTCCCGCCCTCTTGCACTGTCGTAAGCGCCTCCCCTTGATCGTTCAGAGTAGTGCTTTTCAAGTTTCACGAGTGGCTAGTCGGATGGCGCCACTATACTGATTTTCAGGAAAAGCTCATCTTGCAACCCTATCTCGTGAACTGCAAGCTCCTGTAGTCGGTAAAGTGGGAAGTTGTGGAGTTTGAAATGTTACAGGTCCATTGATCTGCCGAGAATGTGCGCTGATGGTTTCGACAATTAGTTTTTTAAATAAATTGAAGATCTATTTTACAAACATGTTAGAGATAAGTTTAACTTGATATTTCCTAAAAACTCATCATTATATGTTATGGTTTTCATGTTTCCCATGATATTTCGCTGTTGGAAAGTATACAAAATATGTTAATTAAGTAACAAAAGCGAAATAGAGAATGTGCTTAAAACTTTACAAATAAAAAGATGGAAAAGCATGCTAAATTTAAAAATTAAATAATACTTGAATATAATATGGAAAGGAAACTGATATATCATTAACAGCATAACTAAATATTCGCTGTTTCAATAAGTCTGAAAAATTATTTCAGGGCATTTTCTTTTTCTCTAATAATTATCAGGTAAACCATCAGGTAAATAATGTACAAAATTAAATTGAGCTTTAAATTATACATTAAGTTTGTCTATTTAGATCTATCTTGCATATTATCAATTATAGTTTTCATGCAGTCGTACGATACTCGCAGCTGTGTTAAAAGCTCTCTGACCATAAAACCCTGCAGCAAATCGAGTGGCGAGCTTTTGGAGGCAGCTATAAGCACCACATGTGGTTGCAAGCTGCTTTATGATTTCCCCGAAGCTTTTATGATGTCGCAGGTTTTTGGATAATTAAGGCAACTTTTAGGCAATTTTAGATTCATTTTTTAAAAAAGTTATTGAATGAACCATGGATATTACCTTTTATTTAAAAAACCAATCTCATTGATTGTTGATAGACTTTACGTCTTTATTAAATGGTAAGACTTCAATTCAAATTCGATTTCTTAAATTACCCGGTTGGATTTTATAGTATTATTGGTTAATTTGTTCGATATAATTTTAAATATATGTTATGTACTAAGTATTTGAAATTATTGACAAATAACCGAAGCGAAAAAAATGATAAACAAAATTTTAATGTTTCGACATTTAACAAATATTTCAGACGCTTTACTTTTTAAATTATGAATAAAAATATAACAGAAAATAGCTGAAATGCTAGATACTCTTTGATTCGTTATAGGAGATTAAGTGTCAAGGAAACCAGATTTACAATCGCGAGACCATTGCACCTTTTGTTAACATGACGCTTCGTAACCGTAGGTCAACTAAGCGTGGTATGCACAAGAGTTTGAGCATACCACGATCCTGTAATACTATTCTTGCCCTTGAAGTGAGCGTAGGTGCCTCTTTTACTGTAATAGTGAAGACTTTTTTATTTTATCTCTTATTTATTAACAGTATACTATGATTGATTAACAGTTTAGTTAAGTATTATGCATTTATGTGTTCTCAAATAATTTGTACGAGTATATATTTGAAATGTGACTTTTTTTCTTCAAACGTTGATTTGTAAATATAAATTGAAAGTAACATACTCGAATTTGTAAAGCATTCGTTTGTATTTTCGTATTGAAAAAAATAGAGTGGTAAAACAGTAATCATGATATGTTACGTTTTTATTAGAAGCTCCTAATCGAATAATATTAAATTCGTATTTTCCATCTCAACTTGTAGGTTATTCAAATAGTTAAAAGAATCTGACAACTCTCGCAAACTTTTCGAATAATGACGATGTCGGATGTGCAAAATATTTCATAGAAAGTTTAATTCCTTTTTGTCAATGAAATAAAGAACCGATCGAGGTGTGCGCAAGCGAAAATATACTGCCAGTTCGCATGCCACGAATGAGTGTTCACTGTACTCTCAAATACGTAACGCGCGCGCGTTGAAAGTGAATATATACATATATTCTTTACATGATTCGACATTCCTTGACTGTAAAATTCTTCTTCTTTTACATCTGAAATCCTTGCCTTCCTATCGGTTCTCTTTGTACGCTTGTATAAACCAGGCTGAATTAAATTCCATTGTGGCACGGACGAGACTTAAAAAAAACAGGAAATAGGAGGAATAGTATAGGGAACCACATCGCTTTCTCGGATGATTGATCGCGTTAATTTGATTCTATGTTTCGCGAGATTACATGCTTTCCACATACACGTACACAACTTTCGTTTACTTTGTGTCAAGTGAACAAACTTTGCTCCCTCTCTGCCGGATGTTATTTCGACAAATCGACACGACTATGTGGTATACAAATTACTTTTCTAAAATTTCAGCTTGTAAAAATGAAAAGTTGAGAGACTGATAACGGTGTTATAAACTTAAATTGGTTCTACGAAAAGGAAAATGAAAAAAAAAAAGAAAAATAAGAGAAAGGCGAAGGTCTTAATTAAAGTAAGCTTATCAGCGAAGTGAATGCATGATGCGTTTAAGAAACTTTAAGACACGAATACTAAAGGCGAGACAAAGACAAGTACATGAAATGGATAAGCTGGCGCGCTGGTGCGCGAGTTGGCGAAAGTAGTGCGTGTTTCACGCGACTCGAACTTTGTCGTCGCTTCAGAGCTTGCCGAGCAGAAGAAGGATAAAAAGAAAAAAACTGGCAAGTCATTACTGTTAATAACTCGAGCAGCAATGGAGAAAGAGCTGCAAGTTATTATTCATAATAATTTGATTCATATGCCTTCCATGCTGTTCCCACTGTAATTACATTAAGATGCAAATGTTCACTTTCTGAATTGGAGATCACGGATCGTTTTGAAAAGATTTATTCAACCTTTGACTACGATACAATATTGTTATCAATATTACACTGTGTAATGAGGAACAATTTGTTACTATCGAAAATTGATACATTGTATAATAACAAACTGGGGCGACGTAATAATCAAATTATTACCGTTATTCTTAATAGTATCACTAAATATCCATTTTAGAAGTAAGAATGCGCGACAATTGAAAGAAGATGCGTATACATGTCTGGATAATACCTTCGGATAGTGATAAAGCTCAATTGGCGGTTGCTCTCTTTCTCTCTCGTATGCTTCGTGCTTCCCATGGAAAATTGTCATAGGCGAACGAGCGAAGCCGAGGGAAAAAGAAAAGCGGCACGTGCACGAGAACTCTAATGGCGTCGCCAGATATGAGGGAAATAAATCTCGGGATGCGGCCCGTTTAACGGCCACCGCGTACTCATAGGAGAACGAAAAAAAAAACGTCTCGAAATAGCCACTTTATGAAAATGCCGTGTGCGTGTTTTGCCTGAACTCGTAAAGTGTTTTTAGCGGATGTTGTTATTCTTTTAATTTTTTATTTTGACGGGATTTCAATTTGTTGTGGGTTTTTATCGTATAACATTGAGATAACCTTCAAAAATACTTTTATCGTTCCACGATAAATTTATGTGAATTATTTGTTATGATTATTGATGAAATCTAACAGGATTTATTTAATTTTTAGAATTGTTCCTCATTACACAGTGTAATATTGATAACAATATTGCATCGTAGTCAAAGGTTGAATAAATCTTTTCAAAACGATCCATGATTTCCAATTCAGAAAAAATTTGTATTCGATAATGCATAAATAATGGTGAAGATAAATAACGCGATGTTTGTAAAATATGAACATCAATCTTGTTACAATCATGCTATACTAAAAAAATCAAAAAATTCTGCAAGCAATATAACGAGAACAATGTCGTAGAGAGCATAAAAGTAATGATTTTCTCATTGTTCTCTTTTGAAAGTTAACTGTACTACAATTGTCCCTTAACAAGCTGTGTTATTATCGTGCACCAACGGCAACGTTTTATCTCTTTTCCACACAAGAAAAAGAGAATACGGAGACGCTGACGTAATAGCGGAAGGTTACACGGATATGGGCGTCGCGGTGGTGGTCTGAGTATAAAGTCTATGGATTGCACAGTTATTTGCCATGGAAGACGAAGAAGCTGGGATAACTTGGACCCCTTATTTCCCAGCAGACCTGTGTACAACTTCTGTTTTATACAGCTTGTATGCATGCTCCGGGTACGTTCCATACTCTCTTCCTCTATGATTTACAGTCGACAATGCACGTCTTACGCAAACTGATGATTTTTCTCTTGTTAGTCTTGAGGCTAAAAACTTTATACAATTTTCCATTCGCGGTCATGGCATATATAGATTCTGAAGAATATGTTTATATATTTTTAATAAAGAAATCATCCAATAAATTGAAACTGTTTGGTAGAGAAGTAACATTTTATATATTCTTCTTCGGAATTAAGAGCTATACATTTTATGAGTTTTTAACAAGTTTATTAATCGAAAACATATAGCTATACAGCAGTGCCATCCAGACGAACAAAAATAGGGCATAAGTAAGATGAACTGTTTACATTCGCTAAAATCTACGATGTTTTGCAACCTCATTCGGGATGTTATTGTTTTAGAAAATAGATTTTTGTAACGCGTAAAAATTAAAGTATTGAAGCTGATTTCTTTTTATACTGATAAATGTAACTTGGAATTTTATACTGATATTACATATACGTCCCCGTAAAAATTGAATGTTGCATAATAAATAATGTATGTAATAGTTTTACACAAACTGAAATAACGCTGTTATTATGCGAAATATATAAAATTTAGTAGCGTGATCCAGTCATGTTAAGAATGCGATAATTAACAGTTCTAATTAAGCGAAAAGCAAATCTTTAAAAATTATAATTGATCGAAATACATAATATCTTTGCCTAGTATTTGATTTGATAGGATTTTCTTTGTAACATTCTTGTTAAAAATTGTACCTCAGGCAAAGTTAGACATTGTTCCCGAACATTTTACTCTGTTTCTGCTATAATTATAAACTATTTTTTCCATGTTTCGAATTTTAACAATGTGCCCACTCAAACATACAAATTAAATATTGCTGTCATAGATCTACATTATTTTCTCCAAAGCATTAAATATACCTGTACTATTTAATTTGAATTTTAAAATGTAAATATTTCTACAAATAAAAACTTCGTTTAATTAATTCATAAGAGAGTAAAATTAATTTATTCAAGACTTCCTGCATGATAATTGATCGTTGAAATATTAGTTTTAAACAAAATAATCAAATTAATTTCTAAATAATTTGCTTCTGAATATAAATATGGTAAAATGCCCAAGAAACTTCTTCAGCACATGCATCTCCGTAATTCAATGTAAATTACTTTCCGGTGTGCGCTCAGGTAAAAGGGACGCGCAAGAGAGGCGTAAACCAACGCAAATGCCGGAGATGAAAAAGCATTCGTCATTTTCGCTTTTGGCCAACGGTACGTGAATGCAAGCAACATCTGAGATATTTATTGGTGTTATGAAAAAAATACGAGAAGGGAAGAAAGATTCGCGTTTGAAAAGCTTGGCGCAGTGTATATTAATTAATGGTTAAGTGCACGAGGGGGGTAGAATAGGCGTGCGTTATTATTTATTCGACTGTTGTTGTGCTTAATTTCAATAACATTCATTGCTTATATGTAATGACTTTCGACAGGTTTATTACATCTACAGATGTTTGGAGTTATATCATTAATCGTTATTAATACCATTATCCAATAAACTTTTATTATTAAGCGATAATCGCGTGTTCGTACAGTAAACGAATTGCGCTGGTGAAATTGGAACTCCAATTTAAGCATAGTCTGAGAGCAAATTCAACACAACACTTATTAATCATCACTAATAACGTCAATTCTTCGCTAAACGAATTAGCAGGGTTGAAATGAAACAAAAGTTGAAATAAAGCAACTGTACCCATTCAATATTTTCAGTAAAATTATGACTACTATCTATATCTACTTTTAATTTGAACAAAATCGTAAATTAAACTTTTGTAAAAACAAATGATGACAATAATACTAAAAATCAGTCTAGAACTCGAGTCTTTATGGTCGAGGCTTGCAGCTCTACTAATGAATACTTATTCGATTGTCAGCGGCTAATCGAAATGCATACGAGTTTTAACAATAAACTCATTAATGTTAATGCAGCGTTAACACAGCAACTCAGGGCTAGGGACTAATTTGTGCGCCAGTGAACAAAGAGAGTTTACACATACACATATACAAACAATAAGCATGTGCGCGTCGAACCATTGATTATCGGAGATATTCAATTAATTATCCGGCCGCTTGTTTCGCACTCACTCGGATTTTGAACCGATGAATGCTTTCAGGTGGGGGGGGAAGACGCGTGTTGAAATTGGACGGGAGATTCGATTATTTGGCGTGTAATTGCAGCTTCAGTTTATTAGGTGAATACTTGAATTTTACTTGTTTCGTGAACTTCAATTTTTATACGCAAGAGAAGCAAATTTTATATTTTTAAAAGTATAAATAATGTTTGTTCCAGCTTTCCTTTATTCTTTATTAACCTCAAAATGTTACTTAAATATTAAATCTAGTTTCTAAGGAATATAATTTCTCTTTTTATAGTAAAATATATGTAAGTTGAAAAAAAATTCGAATTTTTCAAGCATGAATCAACTTTGAAATAAAAAAAATATCTGCTTGAATTGCGTTACAGGACCTAGCAAGACATTAAAGTAATTATAAGAGCTCATCTAAAAAGAGAGCTTCATTGCTCATTTTCTCAGGCACATTGTAATCAGAGTACTGCTGTGATAAGAGATGAGAAAAAGGAGCCGAAAGAAGTGAATAAAATGTATGCAAGCAAAATGGAAAGTGGGAGGGGGAGAGAGTCATTGAAGCGTAAAACCGATCTTCCAAAAACAATGTGTACAATTACGAAAGTTTCAGGCGGTAGTCAATTTTAAAATGCTAATTATGTATCGTGATTAATTTCCGCGATACGAGTTATCCCCAAATAGGTATAATTAATTGGGTCTTTGAATTTTTTAATTGTTTTTATAACGGTGATAGGTTTAATAAAGGCAACTTGACGTTCAATTTTATACGATATTATTAATTATATAATTGTACTGCGCCATTGCGTAAATCATTATTTTCACAGATAGTTTCGAAACTATTTTTCACTGAAATTAAGGTTAACATATGTGATAAATCCTAGAGATATTTCTACTCCTATCTATGTAATATCACCATAATTATTCGATAAATATATAAACTGATAAAGTGAAGTATTCTCTAATAAATTGACGTTTAACAGTACAAAAAACATTTTGAAGCTCTCGCGCCTGAAATTCAATGTCAAAGCACATCAAACTATGTAACGCATTTTAGCAGAGCGTAAAACCGCTTTAGCCGAATTTCAAACACACTCGCACACATATTGGCTTTATTTGCTATTCTCTACACTATAGTCCCCATTTGCTGCTGCTTTAAACTTTCGTTCTATTTCGTTTTATCGGTTCTGTAAGCACGCGAACATCCCGAAAAATGGAACGAGCAAGAGCGAGGCTGCGGGTATACCAATCGAAATTTCACGAAAGCTCTCTCTCTCTCTCGCTCTCTCTGTCTCTCTCTGTCTCTCTCTCTCTCTCTCTCTCTCTGGACACATCGCACCCGCAGTGACACATGTCGGATTTCATATTTTCACGCTGCAGTCGTTGCGCGGGAAAAGATGCAAATGCTGTTTGTATTGCGCGTAAAATGTGACGTCGATTTCGAGTGGAATTGGATGCTTGATTCCAAGAGAAAAGCACTTTACAGCTTTTCATATCGCAATCGGACAATGTAGATTTTTCGGTCTGCTGTAGATGATAACATTTTTTAACAAGTACGCATAAAAAATATCTTTACGTCAAAAGAATAGAGTTTCCTAGTTTAAATGGAGGTACGATTGAAAAAGGCAGGCTTTTTTTATTACTACATTAATGATTACTACATCAATGTCACTGTAAAGACCCTCCGGAAAAAGTCTCTACGGAAATATAACGAAAACGCGTCGACAGTACAGTTGAAGACCGTTTGATTATAAATACAATGCATCCTTATAGCTAATTTAAAAGTTCGAGGGGCGCTTGGCTCGCGCGCAAAAACGCGCTCCGTTTCCGATTCCGATCTGCATGCATTTCTATGCATTTCCATGCATTTCTAATGGGCTTTCTCCTGCTTCTTTTTTTTGCGCTAAGCGCTCCACCGAAAGAGACAGAGAAATAAAAAGAAAAGCGGTAAAATGGAGCTCTTGCGCGACTTTCTTGTGCAAACGCTGACTGTCTGACGGATCCTTAATTAAGAATTCCCCAGGAAAAAGTAACGTGAGAGGGAGAGAAACGGATTAGGGATGTTCTGGGAGCTTTGGCAAGTCGTTTCTTGACTGTCTGCGCAGTGGAACTGCATGAAAAAGAATCGTACTTTTTTACGTTTCGTATCGCAACGATTCATGACAGTAAAATATACGTCACAAATAAATACGCTGATCTCGATGTAATCATAGTAAATTGATCTTCAAGCTCATTAATATACAATATAGTATTGCTATCAAATATTATTGTTTCGGTTACTCCAAACATTGATTTATTGAAATTGGATCATAAATTAATCATCACGCAGTTTATTGAAATGACAAACTATATTCCATTGTGTGCTGTGATATCTATTTTTCATATTCAATGGCGTAATTTTTTATCATTATTGTTTCGTACATCACTCATTCGTATTACGTTTATCCGCGAACGTATAACCGAGAGAGTGAATTCACGCGAAATAAGCCACGAAACGATCTTTGAAAGCAACACATAAGCTCCACATGGATGTACCACTATATACACTCCTTAAGAACGCTTATCTTTTTTCAATGTACACGTTTATACCGCACAGCGTAAGAAAATTTGAATGCTGCGCATAGTACAGCTATGGTGGCTTTTGGAATTTCCCGCTTTCACACGGGCTTATGGGGCCATTTGTTTCTACTTATGCTAGAAAACGGAGCGCAGCAACGGTTCGCACATTACACTGGAATGTGTTGATACCAAAATTGCTTCATTAAGATTATATTGCTGAGCACCGCCTCCCTTTCGCGCGTTCGCTCAGGTCATCAACGATATCCCTTCGAACTTATGTTACATGTGTGTGTTCTTAGTTTTACAAAGATTGACCTACATTCATTTATTCACAGATGAATATGTTTCTTTGAACGTTCTCTGTACTTCTATAAATTTATTTTTGTTGTTTTAAAACGTTTTGTTTTATTCATGTAGGTAATGGCTAATGTATAATGATTTTCAAAATATGTTTATTATATATGGGAATAATAATTTGAATTTAACAGACGAATGAAACATAGAAATATCTCGGATTCGAATTTTTCGATTTTCTCATCGGAACGAGGTTAAAGTATCAAGGTTCCATTAAAACTTAAACAATATGAGCAATGTAAAGACTTTTAATTTTTTTTTAGTTCATTATAAAATCTTGTTTGATACCTTTATAATTATCGACATTCATTCAAGGGGAAAATAAAAAAGAGGATAAGTTTGTATTATTTTCTAATGATTCATTGTTAATTCCTCTAATATCAAACGAAAAGATTCACCAGTAATTATATTAATTGATCTTATAAAGCTGTCGATCACTGTTCATTATCAAATGAATATTACATCCTAATAACCAAAAGTCGGTGAGAAAAAAGCGAAATATTTTTAATAGGCTACAAAGAATTTCTTGAGCCATTTCCAGTAGTGATTTGTCGTGGCGTATATGAGAGGGCGGTTTGGACGCAATATTATTTTAAACGATGATATAGGGGGAACGCGTGCTGCCCCAGCGAAATGAAAATCACGAGGCACACACCAAATTCCAGTCGCGCCATATTCCCATTCTCGCCCTCTCTCTCTCTCTCTCTCTCTCTCTTTCACTTGTCTTACCAATTACACATATGTACACGTACACACTCATAACTTGACCTTTTCGTTAATTTGAAATCGTCGACTCTTTTCCTTTATTTATGGGTCGACTGTTTGTTTTGTGCTTTGACTTTTCGATGTCAACCATTTTTAAATCGATTGTTTTGTTGTCTCAATCCAGAGCAATGAGAAGTGTCTCCAGTCAATTTAACTTTATTTTTATTCGATGATGCGATAAATTTATTCAGTACGATTTTATTTTTAGATCAGAAAACATGATGTGACAAAGAGTATTTAAGAAACTATTTCATTCAAACGGAATCATCCGTATGAAGAACAAATAGTAGGTCAAAATAGTAGATCTTCTATAATTGTATGATAATAAAGACGTCCAATAATCAATAAATTGAATCAACGTTAAATTGATCACAGATATTTCATTTAGAAGATGATGATATCGTGATCATTGTATACTGTAAACATAATTACAGAGCTTCTAACGAAATGTCATTAGAAAATAATAGAATAAATTCAATTTAATGCCAACGTTAATCTCGAGAAAACGTATATCCCAAGATAATGTTCCCAAGCCAACCACAAACAATCAGCATGCTACATCCTCTCGCTCTCTCTCGACATCAAAACTTCCTGCGGTTTGGTCCACATGGTTTTGAGCAAGTCACCGGAGGCTCGTCAATTGCAATTACGATGGAAACGTCTAATTGGCACGAAATGGTAACGTGGTCTCTGCTCATTTCCCAAGACTTACAAGTATATACATATATACATACGTACATATACATGTATCTGTAAAGTATGCATGTTGCGGCAGGAAGGGACGTTGGCCAAAGGCGCAGCCTCTTAATAATGCATCTTTCTTGAATCGGCGCCAGACCCGATAATTTCCTGTGCTGAATATTCGCGCGTAAAACTGTGCCGCGTGGCTGCATATATCGTCTATCCGAGTTATCTATAAATTCACGGCTAAGAGACCAAGTAGTCGTAAGTTGTTGAAAAATCCGGAAGTTGTTGCATTGCAAACTATTTTTATTCGTTTTCTTCTTTTTTACAAAAAAGCTGGCTAAAAAGCACTCGCTATATAAGGTTGAATGCCAATTTTTGAACAACGCATATCTTGGATATATTTATACATTTTGTTCACAATCGATACTCGTTAAATTTAATAAAATATATCGTCATTATATTATTTTTTTACAATTATCCGTTTCATTTAAATAAATAGGCGGCTGTACGTGCTTTTAAACAAATACACTACTGATATTTACATTTGATATTGTAGTTTATATACTGCGTATATAATATATTAGATGTTTGCTCGAGAATTATTTATTCAGAATAAATTTTATGAAATTGAATAAATTGTGGAATTTGATTATACCAAATAGAATATCCAACCGTGTGAAGCAGCTTTCAATAATCATTTCAAAATTGTTTATTGTAGGATTTCGAATCTTTAGTTACCAAGATTTACGTCGTCAATGATATGCAATAAATGTATAAAATTAAAATGAACAATGAAATACTAACGATTGAAACGATAGTAATAATTCTAATTGCGCCCAGATTGAGCTTGCAGTAGTATAGGGGCGTCCCTTTCTATAAGAACATGAATTATTCGTCGTAAGGGAACTGGCGCGTAAGACCACGCGGCGAACTTCCAGGCCAAGTAACTCTCTTCAATAACATATATAGCGCACGTCGTTTCTACCGGCAACTTGTCTCCGAGAAAGACGTCGATAGAAAGTCAATTTACTGCGATTTGGGCTAAGTCACGCGCATGCTGCTCATCCATTGGCTTCCGTCTCAGACTTCCGTTTGTGAAAAACTGGACACATCGTGGCTATAAGAGTTATCAGTTCTTAATTTTTTACTTTCCTGTTCGTGGTCAAAAAAAGTGTTGCGAATTTTTGCGGAGGTTTAATTCGAAATTTCTAGAAGTCGATTATGTTTTACTTCTTTTTTTATTCTGTTTGTTCAGTTGAAGGAAAGTTAAGCCTTGAATTCTGATTGTGTCATAGAAAATCATATTTCGTATTTCGTAAAAGATCGCACATTCTTATTTGGATAATTATGAACAGATTTTAGAAATGTGAGAAAATTTTCCATATACGATAATTTTAATTAACATTTTGCGAAACTTTTGAAACTACGGATTAGATAACATTAATAATGGTTTGAGGCAGTTGTATAAATAAACGATGTTAGCTTATCTCTTTATACTTTCCTATGACCTTCAGCAAACTTGATGAAGTTGAAGATAATTTGTTCATAATAATATGAAAGAATTAAATTTCAAAAAGAAAAATGTATGAAAACATAGTAAAAATTTTTTATAGAGGTTCATTAAGAATAAAGAAGCTTCGATTTAAAAACCTTAAAATTCTATATTTTACAAAAATATACTTTACTTGGAATTCTAGTCACTAACAAATTCAATGTTTATTTCTTAAAAGCACAAAAAAACAATTATCATTGCCTTAATAATCTCAGTCAGCATTTATAGTTTGCAAATGCACGTAATTCCAAGAATAAAACCTAGACAGGCGGATAATTGTTGTTAGATCCGGGTGAATATGAGGTACTATCAATGTTATAAGTGGCAAGGCTTTGGTCTATCCATGAACGAGCCTTAGTAACGTCAGCGTAGACACCAGGTACACCGTTGGTACCGCAGCCAATACCCCAAGCGACAATACCAGCTTGAGTGTAACGCGACGGATCGTATCGTAATGGACACACGAGAGGACTACCACCGTCACCCTGAAAAATTCAAGTCATTAAATTTGATGTTACGAAATGGATTATCTAATTGAGGAAGAAATTATAATATACCTTGCAAGTATCAACACCAGCAACGCCTCCAGCGCACATGAACGACTCATCGAGTTTGAAGTATTTTCCAAGACGAGTGCTTCGTAGAGAATTTTGACAAGTATTGTGAGGAACAACGGGGAGTTCGACAGCCTTCAGGATTACCTGGTATTTACCCTTGTCACCTGAAAATATAATAAGGATCTATTACAGACTGAAGACGTTCTTTCAGCGAAGGAATATTTTACTTCTAAAAATAACTTACCGAACTCACTCTTTCCCCAACCAGTAGCGAAGCATTTGGAATAGTCAAAGTTCTGATTGGCTTCAGGCAAGCAAATAATTTCAACATTGTCTGCAAGGTTGACTGCAGACTCAAGAATAAGCAGAGCGAAATCATTAAATAGAGTACCAGCTCTATAGTTAGGATGAGTTATCGCGACAGATACGTCACGATCCTGGTGGGGTAAGCCTTCATTTGTGGTCTGAGTATCCCATTCACCGGCGCGAATCGTTAATTCAGAAGAAGATTTTCTGTGATGGTATAAAAAAAATTAAATAAAGTTATGAATAATTGCACTTTGTACGTGTTATATTTAACTCACCCAGAAACGCAATGGGCAGCTGTGAGTACGACTCTTCTATGAATAAGAGAACCACCGCACATGTAGGCTTTTCCTAGATTAGTACGTTGCAAAACAGCAATCGTCCATGGGTATTCAGCAAAGTTAGCTTCGTTGTTATTATTGCCAGTAATCCTGAAGCCAATGCCATTCGGATTGCGATAACCACATCCTCTGTTAACGTGGTTTCCTGGGTGCGGGTTATTTGTAGAACCTGTCTGACCTCCATTGCCATCTGGTTGATTTGGATAGCTAGTTTGGCCTCCATTACCACCTGTCTGATTTGGATTGCTGGTCTGACCTGGAGGGTAATCGCCTCCAGGTATGAGATCAGGTGGTAAACAACATACTTCCAAGTAATGACTACATGCGCGCCTGCCACTGGATGATATAACATATAACAAATTTTTATTTTGAAATCATCACAATAAAAAATAATACAATTCCAATGACGCTACATTAGACTGAATAATTTACACATCATTTATAAACTCTTACGCTGTTGGACTTTCTTCATTGGTGCCTACTCTGATGTCTATAATACCTTCACCATTCTCGTTTGCCGTCCCTTTGGGAGAACATTGATAATAAGGAACACACTCACAGACAGAGTTTTCATAATCAGTTTGAGCGTCTCTTTTGTATCTGGACGGACCAAAAACTGTATTGATTAAAGCATCCAACTCGTTCTCGGGGAGTCTAGCCGCGCATACGCTGACA
The DNA here is from genome assembly GCA_030064505.1 of Chouioia cunea. NCBI lineage: Eukaryota > Metazoa > Arthropoda > Insecta > Hymenoptera > Eulophidae > Chouioia > Chouioia cunea. Next base: position 27,878,379 of record JAOPFQ010000002.1, read on the forward strand.
AGCAGTAGCACGCCAAAAATTGTCTTCATCATTTTGTATTCTTCCTATGAAAAGAAAAAGAAAAGAAAAAGAAGTTTATATTTTTTTAACGAAACTCTCGTCTGCCGCAAACAACACTTGTAGCTTATATTTTGCATCAGACTCTTATAAAACCACTTAGTGTTCTCATTCATTGATCATCTCATCGATGACTCATGCCTCATTGCATAAGTATAGGAGGCGTACAATTCTTCCTTGACAGATTGAACCAGGCATTGATAGAATGTGAGTAAATAAAACGCGGGTCTGCGAGTTGATTACGTCAGTAGTATTTATTGGAAGAAAATGGATATTTAAATGTTATAAAAGCCTGGGCTCATTTACATTTGATAAGTTTGGCGAATCCGAATTGTTATGTATGCCTACCTCGGCAACTTGAATATAAGTGTTTGTACAGATGTTTCTTCGGTTCGTTTTAATATACGGCCTCGGCCTTCAACCTTTCGCTTTGAGCACGGATTTCACGGACAGCACGTAAGAAAAAAATATACACGAAGACGGTAAGAAATCAACGGAAGACGATTTAGCACATCTACCCATTTATTACTAAATGATTACAAGGAATTTTTTTATTACAAATTATTTGTAACAAAAGAACAAACGTGTTCTTTGAAAGTACAGTCAATATTATTTCTAATGTTTTTGTATGTTATTTTAATCATAATTAAATATAATCATCTTCACGGCCTACTATATAGGGTAGCCACTTTGGTAGCACTGGAGTTATGAAAAACAGGAAGGTTGTTATATTATTTTAAACTTGAATGCTGTACTAAAGTTTCAAAGTAATTGGAATCATTTAACAAATCAAAATATGAAGTAACGTGGATAATAGTAATTATTTAAGTTTACATGTACGATTATATTGCATATACAATTCAATAGTATGAAGTATGAATTTTGAAGTATTGGTTACCATCATTTATTTATTTTAACAACAAGAATTAAATGAATAGTGTATTTACATAGGATTTGTATTTGCAATTATCTATGAATTTTCACTAATTGAAACCAAATTTACGAAACGTGGGCACAGTTCGACATTTACGTATAAAAATAAACACTACTTGCTATAAAAAGTAAGTTCGTTGTACTCACCAGGCACAGATTTATTGTACCTCCTCGCACGCACAGAGCTGGGTAATGATTAACGCGATTGTATCTCGTTCAGTGGGTTTTTTAAGGCATAAACGCTCGCTTGTCGCGCTCCCACTACCAACTCATTCTATACGAATCGGTATTGGATACAAAAGTAAAGAGCTGTGCACACTTAAGTGACGTCATAACCACACTCTGAAGCCGCTCTCTATCTTTGTTTCTCACGTATACTGAGAGTATTCCAGCTCTGATTTATCAATTTTCACAAACGCGCGCGAACGTTCGTGATTCCCCGCTTCAACTTTTTGTCGGTTTTCTTCCGTGGGAAATACGCGCGCTTACGCTTTAATTGACATAATAATGTGAAGCATCAGGTGTCCGGTATGATTCAAGATTTAATACGTGATTTGTAGGAAGATATTTTTGATTTTCAAGTAAATTCTTTTGCAGCGATTGAATTGTTAATGCAATGTTGAATGTTACATTATGAAAGGATTATTTAGTTTTTCGTTTCTTTTCGATTTGCAGATTATAATAATAACATGAAAACAAATGAGGCAGAATATTTTTCATGTAACATATTTGATTTTCTTATTTTTTATTTTATAGAATAATTGTTTGAAGTTATAGTATGTACAATAAATTCCATGCTAGCAAATTCCATTTCATTCTCTTATAAAACTTTATACATAATTCATCAATTAACTTTTATTATTATCGACTGATTTATTTTATTGATCCACAACTTGGATGTGGAAATCCCCAACAGATCTAGTCCTTTTTATAGTCGCATATTTGAGAGTCTATATATTCACGTTTCTTGCACTCGTTATCGAGTACGTAACGATTTTAAGTGAAAATATATATCTTTATTTAATTCCATTAAAATATAAAATGTTACTAATACAACATTTTGGGTGAATTATTAATTAAACTAATTTAATTTAATAAAAAAAATGATAACGAGTAAATGTTTTCAGTAAATGTAAGGTAGTAAAAAAACCACAACGAGTAAAAGTACATAACCTTAAATTCAAAATAATATATATCTGCCAGCACCTTTTCACATCCACAATTTAGTTCTGCACGGTATATCACACGTAAAAAAATCTGTTTGCTTGCACATTTTATTCACAAAAAACACAGATTTAAGGTCAACAAGATCCAGCAATGTATGGATAGCTCTTTCATGTATGCACATGATTCTGCTTTATCGTGCTCGAAACAATAAGTAACTGTTATCATGATCGTGTTTACGGGGATTGTACTACATGTTTTTCACAAGTGAAAAATGAAGCTTGTAATCGAGTCATTCGGATACCCGTTATTCGATCTCTCCGTTGGGATGTGCTTTTGTGTTGTAGGAAGATTTCGCGTGCAAATTACATATTGTTATCTCTGAGATAAACAGTGAATTTTGGAATGTGTGGACACAGGTTAGATATTGCATACTGGAAATCCAAATGAATCGCAATTTATGACCTACAAAGCCATCAGCTGTTGCGATTTTCATTTGAAACCAGTATTCACTGGCAAATTTTGCTATATTTCACATGTGTAGACATAATTGTGATGCTAATGAGATTTGTATTCACACTATAAAAACATTCTGTTTCATGTGATTATTGCATGATTTTGTTATCTTTTCTAAAATGTTTCGACTTCAAAATAAAAAGTGAAAAACAAGAATAGAGAGAAAAAACAAAAAGGCTACTTTAACAAAATAAAAAAAATAAATCACACTGGACGTAATACGTTTTAAAAAATGACTTACGAAGCGACGTCGGACTTAAAAATTTTGACTGTTTTATTATAATACGCTTTAACCAATCTTTTCAGTAATTTTTGTAGAAAATTTAGTTATTCCAGCTTTAATTATTCCAGTAATTATCATTATAATCTTATCTTCAAAAATTGTATATGTTTTGAATGTCGGAATTGAATATTGCACTGTAAACTTACAGGGTGGAAAGATAAATTTTGCACAAGTCATTTTGAACAATTTGATAAAAAAAGATGTTATATTTTGGATCATATAAGACGAGCCGTTAAATTCAAGCGAATACTCACGAGTATTCATCTGTAAGTTGGAAAGTGGCGAGGGGTCGAGTCGGTGAATTAAAAGAGCCACGAGAGAGGGAGCGAAAAACTTTGGTTTCCGGTCCAATTGATTTCCGGTCTCAGAGAACTATATACGTGAGCTACATGCGTATCGACTACGCGGTTCTCATACCAAAATATTGCGGCCAATTGCTATTACCGATCCATGCACTCGCTACGGTGCTTTAATTAAATTATACGTGCATGCCGATAGAATTTAGGCGAAACTGGCTTTAGAGGTCTATCGATTTTTGCAGAGATTTAATGGTTATGGATTTTTAACTGATACAGATAGAATTAATGTACACCAGAAAATTCATCATGATTTGTTTGTTCTATAAAACCAAATATTCTCAATTTTTTCAACGATTATTAAAACACAAATACATTAAAATTTATCGAAAATTTTAATAGTTTTATATCGCATAAAAATTAGAACTTACGGAGTGGCAAAGAAACCAGCGTAACTGGTATAGAAGTTGATTTTCTATTAATGTACTCTACTGATACTATTGAATGTACTGTATTCACATCACAGACTTCGACTCTGTGAGGAATGAATATAGTTATAGATCAACTTTGCATGTTTTTGAAGTTGATTCATAACATGATTTAGTTAGAATTTAAATATAAACTAGAATTCCAAAACACCTTTGACTTTGCGAAGATTAATCTATTGGTAAATCGTATTTCAACAGAAATCCGACATAATTTATTCTTTTGTTAGATTGAAAGTCGGTGTAGAGTATTCCAAGAATAATCTTATTTCCGAATAAGTAATAAATTTTTATGATAACGGCGCCACAGTTCTTGGATGATAATTGATTATTTTATAGCGAAGCAACTTTCTACTTACAATGATTTTAAATATTAATCAACCTTTTTACGATACTTCATCGATTTTTTAATTTCTAAAAATAATTTGTTTCGATTTTTAATTTATATAATAAAATAGACCTAATCAGATTTTGAGATCAGTCAATAAAAACTCTTCTCTCTGTCTTTCTCTTTCGTTGGCGCAGATTCATTTATATGAAAGCTCTTATTCATAAACCATATCATTCCATTTCATCTGAAGTCTATCGTTTTTTTTGTACAAACCCATGTTGGCGAGTAATTGCCATGCAAAAGAAACAATCAAACGATAGGGAAAATGCAAATGGCCAAATGGAAAACTGATGAAATACAAATACATATTCCCTGAAGAGTCTCTCCATCCATTGATATTAGCCGATATATCCGATCCGATAGGGCGATACGTGCTTTGACCTTACTCGTGCAGTTCTTTTCCCAGCGGTGATGTTAAATAAAAGAGAAACAAGCCTCCTACCACTTTGAAGACGTATTCTCGTCTCGTTTCTTTCTGGCTCTCCGCATCTCTTTCTCTCTCTCACTCTCTCTCTCTCTTTCTATCTCCTTTTCTCTTTTTCTATCATCGTCTCTCTCTTTTTCGGTGGCCTTTTTTAAAAGTGTTTTTATGCTATTTTCGCCAAAGAATTATTACTGCTATTATTTATATAATCGATCAGTTTCAATCAATCATTATTTTCGACCTACATATAGATATACGTACGCCTTAATCAATAATATTTATTTATACACTTTTGAAATTACGACCTAAAAGATAATGTCACAAAAAATTATAGAATGTTGATAAAAAAAGCCAGCACCTGCATGTTTCGTTTCATTGACGACTGAGCTTATTAATATTTTACGAGGAATATCAAATGACTTTTGAATTTTTTTAAAAATAAAATAAACGCTATTGCTTAAAATATAATATTACAGATAAAACAATTTTTACTATAAACCTAACTGGAATACATTATTATTCAATCACCACATGTATGAATTAAATATACAAATTAAATATAAAGAATGAGATAATTAAATATTAACTGGATTAACGAATAAATAATAGCTTTTTTTAGACGAATATAACATTGTAGTTAATGTGCCGAAAGTAAATGTCACATTAAGCTAACACTCTCCCTAATGAAGCCTTTGAGAACACATAAGAGTGAAAAAGAGGGAGAAGAACAGAGAGGAGCTATCCTAGTCTCCGCGTCGTATGAGTGAACTTAGAAATGGACTTACTCGCTCGACGACTTTCCCATTGTATGTCGCGTTTAGTTTCCTACTTGCAAAAATATGCTAATTCCTTATCGCAATTGAATTGTCGACTTTATCGCTATCTCGCTCAACTTCCGCCGGTAAGTTTTAATTCGTACTAAGAGCAACTGGGTCGCTAAACAATTCGAACGTTGATAAACATTAGTGTAATTCTCATGTATCAGTAAGATTTTTCCTTGTTCATTCTGAAAGAACGTAAAATTGACAATATATCGCATTCACACCCAATTTTTTTAAACGTTGGCGTGAAATTTAAGCATGTATAACCAATTATACATTTGATAAGTCTCTATATTCGTTTCCGATAAGGCCTTAATCATAGTGGCAAAATATATATTTTTTTGACAAAAAACACGACTTTTTAAGGATAAAAATACATGAATAAATCTATACTATTCTTTCAAATAAGAGAGATACTAGGCCGGGTTTAGTTGTTTAAATTATATTATTTGAATATCCATTTTATTTCTATTTTTACAAGAGACAGATCAAATACCGATGTAGTAAGACATGCCTATATTGAGCGTGGAGAAAAGTGCTTGAAACATTTGTGGTCAAAATGCTGGTCGACGTGGGCCTTCGTTCAAAGAATGACGTATGACCGCATGAGTGAAAATTTAATCGCCAACCATCCAATTTTGAACTTATTCATCATCTCAAAATAAATTATGTAAATTCTATGTATTTTTAAGGAAAATTTCTTTCAATACATTTAAAAAACTAATTGACCAACCAACAACAATAACATAGTCCTTTCGATGAAATTATTTATCATGTCATTATCTTAAAGAAGACACAGAAAAGAAAAGACAGTGCAGGATAGCAAAGAGAGAGGAAGACAACGATGAGCAGACCTGTAGTATTCGATACTATAGTCACCAATAGTGGCCTTGTTACCCTTATTTCCTGAGGCACTTGTTATTTTCGTCGTCCCACCTTGCGCGTTGTAATAGAGCAAAGAAACTCTCTCATGTTATCGTTCGACGCCCCAAGCTGCTTCTGCCGTTGAAGTCAGCTACAAGTCTTGTTATCTAATGTCTATAGCGCAAACTCGACGCTAGACTAAGCACATCCTTTTCTAAACCTCTTGGATCTTACGCTTGTATCTGTGTATAGTGTCGCAAGGTATTCGTACAGAACATTTAGAAAAAATATGGCATACGTACAGTTGAAGGTGATCCGATGAAACAATTTGCCGCCTTGTGACATTCAAATAAATATTATGGAGCTGGAGCTGGAGCTGTTTTTTACTGAGTATCCATTAGGTAAAATTGACAATTTTATTTTGTTTTAAATTATATTTTGTCAGTTTATCGATTTTAATTTGTAGCTCAAGTAGCAAACACATCATAGGAAATGTTAATTAGTTATAATTATATATAATTGAAGAAACATTTTACTCAAAATAAGTAAAATCTAAAGAAAGGGAAGAAATTTCGTAATCTATACCTATATAATACTTTACGGGGACTTATATTTATTATACTACTGCGTTTGCCTTGTTATAAATGTTTAATCGCCTGCGCGACTTCATTCATATTATTTTGTTTGAGGACTACTCGATTGTCATATACATAATGTATCCTA